>JAYESA010000015.1:150856333-151026333 GCA_036927795.1 Iris macrosiphon
TATCCCAACTATTTGGTGATACGTGTCATTTGGGGGTTTTCCTCCGACACGGGGCTTTGAACATGTCGTATTTTGACACGGACACATAGATCTACTTTTGACGCTTTGATTTGTTCATAAATATTATTTGTGATTTGTTTTGTGTCCTTCGGGGTGCATTTGGTTGTGTGTTGGACTCGTGTCGCATGCGTATCCTAGATCTAGTGGGATACGGTGAGATACTCTCCAATTGTGTGTATTTTTGCATAGATCTAATTAATTGTGGTTCAATTCTTATTTCATAATTAGTAAAAATATATGGATATTAAATATTTATTTTGTGTATTTATTATAGTAATTATTGTAGCATGGATCTATATTTTGTGTGTGCTAATATTATGTACAATATAATATATATAGATTTCTTACATGCAAATATATATGTTACTACTTGTTAAATAATATAATTTATACATAAAATGTTTTATAAAATATATTGTATGTTTAATTGTGTAATTATATTATTTATAATTATTATGTAATTATTTGGATATTAATGTAAATATTTTAGTTGTGTTTCTAGCCATGTTAATTGTGTACATTAATATGTGCATTGTATTTTGTAATTATTAATATTTTAATGTGCAAATTTATGTGTATATATATATAAGTATATATATATCTATTTAATTGTTTTATATATGTATATATATATATATATATATTTATATTGATTTATATAGATTTATATATATATATTTATATAGATATTTCCTGTGTTTTAGCGACGGCAGCTAATAATGACAGATCCTGTCATTAATAGCCTCGGGCAGCAGCAGCAGCCGCTGAAGCCATTAATGACAGATTCTGTCATTAAAAGCACAGCAGTGGCGGCGGGAATGAGCAGCGGTTTAATGACAGTTTTCTGTGACAGTCGTTAACTGTCACTATTTAAGTGGCAGTGGATTTAATTCACAGCAGTATTGGCGACAGTCTTTGCTGCGACAGTTGGAACTGTCACTATAGGCTGTTTAATTTAAATAGTTTTCTTAGCTCACTGTTTTCAGTGACGCTTTGACAGATTTAATGTATATATTATATATTGTATTTGTATATATTTATATGTATATATATATGTGTTTTTGTGAGGAATAATATTTGTTATAATATATTATATTATTTGTATATATATTGGGTTGTATATATATATTTTAAGGTATATATATTAATTGTATTCTTAATATACTTTTGTGTGATTCTTTTGGAATCTATTTGATTCCTAAATTATTGTAGTTTATCTCTATATTATTTTATAGATGTCTTGTGAGGTTGACTTTGGGTTTGACCATGTTTGACTTTAGTGGACTTTAGAGTTGACCATAGTTGACTTTTGACTTAGAATTGACTTATTGGCCTAGAAATTGTCTAGCTTGACTTGTTCTCTTTCCGGGACCTTGTATTAATGTGGTATTCCATATCTAGGTCTTCGAGGCACCGAGTCAGACATTTGTGAGACTGTTCATTGGACTTCAGGCGAGTACATTCTCTGATAGTTTCTCATTTATGATATCCTCTATGTTCGTTGTATCTAGTGTAGATATACATGTTCTCTTGACACTATGGTTACACGGATTGGTATATCCGGATCTCGTCATGAGATGTTATTCCTTGGTATATGGTGTATGTGGTGCAAGTATTGTTTCATTGGTTATCTTGTACATGTACAGACACCGATTCTCGGGGAGACTAGCTATCTTCTTGGGGAATCTAGTGCCATAACGTACCGTGGTTGGATCTATTATACCAGTCGGGGGTGGGGAGTATTTTAGTATAGATATGTGATCATACCCTCCTTGTGCATGTCTTGTTTCTTGTGAGTGTTGATCATACACCGCACGTATGATTAACCAGGCCATTATACTCTTGTGCAAGTTCCTAAGCCGATCACATGTTAAAGCTAGTACTCACACACTTAGTCATTAGTATTCTTGTTCCATCAGCATATTGTTCATTATTGTATTTCTTTCCAGTATTTCCTTATTGTCTCTACATTCTTGTATCTATTTATGCATCTTGTTTATCCACAGCTACTTACTGTTACATAGTTTTTATCATTATTTGAGAACTGCTGTTAGGGTTGTACTCTGCTCCTTTCCTGACTGGATATATTTTTCCAGATGACACTGAGGAGTACCCTACCTATTATGGACCCCAGGATGTTGTGGGTTTAGATTCTGAGACCCTGGCTCAAGAGGGACTTATCCCAACTGAGACAGTTGACCCTGGAGTTGTAGCTTTATAGTTTTGTAGTATTCTTTTGTACTGGATTTGTCTCCAGCATATTTCTGTATTTTTTTTCAGACTCATTGATGTATTATTTTAGACTCATGAGTTGTATTGTGACTATTCTATTCTTATCTGATTCGTGTTCATTCTATCTTAGTTCTGTGATTGAGTACACTATCTTTTGGTGGTTCATTATATTAGATAGACTTTCTAGACAGCGTTCTACCGCCGATTCTGCGGCGTAGGCTGGGCGTTGTTTCCGACTAGTACCCTTACCCCGGGTGCGGGTCGTGACAGTACTGCCCTTTAGACCGTGCTAACGTAAATATTTATGTTTCATATAAATGCATCCTTGCCTGCTTATATTGTAGCTTATACTCGTTGCCTCGTTTTAATGCTTGTCACATAATTCATGCCCCGGCCCCGGTAACACTATCCATGTCATGTATTCATCTAGTTCTCCCCGGAAGACTATCTAATAGTCATTTTGTACAAGTATAAAACTGAAAGTATCCGAGATCATTGGGTCGTCAAGGGATCTCCGAACTAGGAGATTATACTATGTCAAGTTTAACTTCGAACGAGAATTGTGCCAACTAAAGCAAGAATCATAGCTTGTGGAGCATACTCGTTCTGAACAAGAATCAAGAATTAACATGTCACGAATCCCGTAAATCTGAAATCCTAGACTTGCATGGTCACGGACAACTCATGCACGAGGTAATAACATGAATTTCTCGGATGATCATTGGGGCACCAAGATCGTACCATCCTAGGAGAAATATAGGTATTGCGTGACCAAATTGGTAGGATACTCTCCAGTTTGGGGCGACTGTCACTACCCCATTTCCAGAGCCGGGTTTTTTTAATTTTAATTTAGTTAATTATGTATTTATTATAAATATTTGTATTTATATTTAATTGATGGTTGTATTATTTTTCTATTGATTGTTTTAGTGTTTTGGCTAGCCTGGACCCATGTCAGACCCTAGTGGACCCATGTCTGACCCAACCCACACCCTTGTGAGACCTATTTTTGGGTTTAGAATATTTATTATATTTTATTTTAGTTAGTTGGAGAGATTAGGAGTTAGTTTGAATGCTTTTGGAACCCAAAACCCAATTAGAATGACTTGAGGAGAGGGCTTTTTAGTCTTTTGTCCTTTGTAAACCCTTTATACATACACTTGGCCGGCCCCCCTTCCCAGACCAGACCCGATCACAGCCCCCCCTCCTTATTTCTTCACTTCTTCTTCTTCTTCTCCACTCTTTCCTTCTTCTTCCTTTCTTCTTCCCAAGTAAGTGTTCTCATTTTTCTTCCTTCCTTCTTCCATTCCTTCTATTTTATGTGAACCCTAACCCTACACTTTTCCCTAACCTAGGTGGGTAGAGCTTAGATTTGGTGTTGGAGCTTGGATTGGAAGCTTGGAAGCTTGTTGTGGTGGATTTGGAGCTTTTTGGAGACTTTGGCTTGGGATTCCAACTCCCAAGAGGTAAACCCTAATTTCTCCCTTGTAATTACTCTTATATAGTATAATTAGTAGTTTAGAACCTTCCTAGACCCTAAGGCTACCCGTGGGAGGAAGTTGGAACTAGTTTGGTTGTGTTTGGAGACTTTGACACTAGGTTTTGTGTCAATTTCGGGTAAAATCCGAGATTGGCCCAATTTTGGGTGATGCTCTAGGTTAGACGGACCTAGGTAGATATTGTAGAGTGTCTTGAGGGTTAGCACGTGTCTCCGTTCGGACACGTGAAGTCGTGTCGCGGAGAAATGGGCGTTTCGGACGTTTATGGGATTTTCGTCGTCGTCGGTTCTATGTGCGTACGCGTTTTTGCCACGGACCTATAATCAACGAGTTAGTATTTTTTCTAGGATCTAGACATCGTTTAGAACCCGTGGGTAAATTTTGGGCCGATTCCGAGTAGGTTTGGTGTGCGTTTCAGGAGATTTTACGAACCGTACACCACGTGTTCGTTGAAATGACCGAACGGCCATTTCGACTTAGTTTCTTGGTTTCGGGCTTGTGCGCGTGTTGGATTAGCTTCGAGGAGTGTGTGCTAGAGTTCTCGGATTATATTTTATATATATATACGTGTTTGTGCGTGTAGGGGTGGTTGTGCGTGCGTTGGTGTTGGTGTTTGTGTGTTGTGTGTGGTTGTGTTAGTGTGCTAGTGTGTGTGTTTATATATATATATATGTGTGTGTGTGTTTTTCTATATATATATATATATATATATATATATATATATGTGTGTGTGTGTGTGTGTGTGTGTGTGTATATATATATATTAGTGTGAGAGTGAGTGCGTGTTTGTGAGCGTGTGTAGGTGAGTGTGTGTGTGAGTGTGAGTGAGTGTTTGTGTATATATATATATGTATGAGTTTGTGTGTGTGTGTGTGTGTATATGTATATATATATATATATATATATATATATATATATATATATATATATATATATATATATATATATATATATATATATATATATATATATATATAGGTTTGTATATACGTGTGTGTGTGTGCATATATGTGTGTACCTATATGTATTAGTGTTTGTGTGTGTGTGTACTTATATACATAAGTATTTGTGTGTGTGTGTAAGTATATATGTATTAGTGTGTGTGTGTGTATATATATATAGTTGTATATATATATATATGTAAATATATGTGTGTGTCTGTGTATGTGTGTTTATGTGTGCGTGCGTGTTTGTGCGTGTGGCAGCGCAGCGTGGCAGCTCCAGCAGCAGCGGGACTGCTGTGCAGAGCAGTGCACAGCGCGCTGCTGTGCACACAGCAGCATCTTCAGCAGCAGCTAGCAGCAGCAGCAATATTCTTTGCAGCAACAGCTAGGCGAGGCAGGTAGCGAGGGGTGAGAGTGAGGGATAGGTTAATAAATAGATAGTTAGATTGATAGGTTGATATATAAATAGATAGTTAGATAGATAGATATTAGATAGATTGTTAGATAGATACTAAATAGATAGATAGATTAGATAGATAGATAAATAGATTAATAGATGGATAGATAGATAGATAAATAGATTGATAGATAGATAGATAGATAGATAGATAGATTGATAAATAGATTAGATAGATAGATAGGTAGATGGATAGATAGATATATCTATAGTAGATAGGTAGATGGATAAATAGATAGATAGATTAATAGATAGATAGATTAATAGATGGATAGATAGATAAATAGATTAGATAGATAGATACTAGATAGATAGATTGATTGATAGATAGATAGATATTACATAGATAGATAGATCTATATGTATAGATATATATACCTATAGCTAGATAGATGTATAGATACTAGATATAGATATATATGTATTTGAGAGTGGGTATGAGGTAAGGTATATGTGTGTTTGTGGATATATCTATATATATGCATATAGATATATAGGTATGTATATATATGTGCTAGATATATATATTTTAGCCTAGATTATTAACTAAGAATCTATCTATATTCTTAAATAGTGAGCTAGAGGGGTAGTTAGTGAGGGTTTAGAGAGGTATCTCAATACCTTGAGATATCCAAGGTATTGAGTTTCGAGCGGAGTTTTTGAGCAATTGCCTAGGTTTGAGTTTAGAGATAGGTTTCTATGTATATGTGTATATATTTACGCGTGCTAGCATATGTTTTAGCGGGTATAGACGGGGCATATAGCGTAGGATGAGGTATCGGATACCGATGGTATCCCGGTATCTCAAGGAGGCGAGTTTGAGGGTTTATTAGCTTAATGACCTAGTTTTGACCTAGAATTTTAGGGGCACCCTAGTTTGACCTAGAGTTGACCGTAGTTGACTCGGTTGACCGCCAAAGTCAACTTTTGACCTTTTTTTGACCCAGAGTTGACTTTTTGACCTAGATTTTACCGGTTTGACCCGTTTGACCTAGAACGACCCTAGAAGCCTATTTTTAGTTATTTTATATCTGTTTAACTTATTAGAAACCTGTTTAAGCTTGATTTTTGTAATAGGTCCTTGTGACACCAGTTCGGATCGCCAGTTGCTCAGGACGTCAGGCGAGTACATTCTCTGATAGTTTTTATTATCTGATAATTATTATGATTCAGCTTCTAGTATAGTATTCTCTGATTTTTCTGGCACAACATGGGACACGGACTGGTATTTCTGGATTCATTTACTTGCGACACGTATATTTCATATTTTTGGCCTCTATTCTGGAATCACCTACTGGCATCACCTACAGGCATCACTACAGGCATCACTCATGTTTCAGGCTGGACTCATACTTGATTTATGTGTCATATCTTGGATTCACTTGTACTAGTCGAAGCGGGGAAATACTCGAGTAGACATGTAAATATTTCCAACTAGAATCATCTGGAATCACCCCCTCTGGTCTAATCTGGAATGATAGCAGCCGCGCACCCAGTACACGGTGAGCCGTACTTACCCCTAGCCGTTTACATGTCGAAACAGGTATTTCAAAGACACGAGTTCATTCTTTATAGTCTGGACTCTCTTGTATTTCTTGCTGGTCTCACTTATAGTTTTTGGACTTGACTCATTACATGTATTTTATGCTGGACTCACTACACGTTCTTGTGCATAGACTTACTCTTAGTTTAGATTTCTTGTATCTTACAGTTATTACTATCTTGCTTCTGATATCCATGCATCTTTATCTTTATGCACCAGTGATATGTATATTTTCTTGTTTATACTTTATTTCATTCTTCTTGCTACTTGCTACAACTGTTTTATAGTTTTTATCATTTAATTGGAACTGCTGTTAGAGGTGTACTTGCTCCAGTCCTGACTGGACATATTTTTTTCAGAGTATCCAGAGGAGTGGTGTCCAACGTTTTATGGACCTCAACCTGTCGATGGTGCAGACAGGGACCCTCTAGTTTAGGAGTAATTTCTGGGTTGGTAGCCAGGATCACTAAGACCTTGTTATTGTTTATTAGCTTTGGTACCGGATTTGTCTCCAGTTTTGTATTGAGACCTTGTATTATATTTGATTTTGGTTATTGTTGTATTCTTATTATTATTGATGTTGTGGTTGTTTTTAGCTGCAGTTGTTTAGACTTTGTAGTTATTAGACTTCTGTGTTATCTTATCGTGCTTAGATTCGTGATTGAGTACTTATGATTATCATTATGATATTGCTCCTCTGTTTGGAGTTGAGATCTTGACAGGTTTATATATTGATTGCGTGAGATTGTTAGCTAGATAGTTGACCTAGACAGCGTTCTACCGCCTATGCTGCGGCGTAGGCTGGACGTACCCACGACTCATGCCCGATTTTTCGGGTGCGGGTCATGACACATTTTTTATGGTGGTCCATGCAGGTCTCGATTAACAATTAGTGCCATGTCGTGGTGGTACAACAACTTAGTTGTACTGCTGTGAGCCTGCTCTAGGATATAGGATCTAGGATGAGAGTGTACTCAATCACGACTAGGAACAATTCCAATCTAATTATTCTGAATTTGCTTCTTTTGAAATATTACTGTCCTTCTTTGATGATATCGTATCTTGTAAACCCCCTCACCCAAATTTAGGCCTAATTTGCTTAGATAGTGAAACTAGGGCTGGATTGAACCAATTAGAATTAGAACACGGCTTTTATTTAATTATGCAATAATTAAATATCGTGTAGCGCACCTTACCGTTGCTACGATAATTGGAGACACAATCTTGCCCGTCTTGTGCATCTCAAATTTTATTAATATCCTACACTGTCCCCTCTACGCCCTGACACTTGTGCCCCGCCTAAATCTAATCCCATGTACTCCTAATTAATTCTAGAATATCGTGCGCAGTTCAATTTAATTAATTAAATCTAATTTCCGCCTTTGTGCAATTTTCCAATTATTGGGGGACTTTTATGCAAAAATGCACTGAGGTGTCCCTACCATTGGACAATTCATGAAGAAATCTATTTTTCCCTCCACATGGATTTTTTCCATAATTTTCTGGATGTGCAACGCGCACATCGCCTTATTCATTTTAAACCCACCCTCGCATTTTAAACCATGTAAATTCTAGCCAACACCCCATGCGAGCCCAAGCCCAATCCCCAGATATAGAACCCAAAGCCTTTTTCCAAGATGTGGACCAAAATTTAGGGTCAAACATTCAACCCTTCACACATATATATATATAACACATTTTCCCTAAATTTTACCTAAATTCAACGCTTTTTTTTCCTAGCCGAATTCCAGGGTACTATTCATCATCTTCCCATCTCTCCCTTCCTCCCAACCGGCCGGAGGAACCAACGCCTCCTTCTCCGTCAAACTCCCAGACCTCCGCCTAGACTTCACCAACACCACCAACATCACCGTCCACCACCACAACCAGTTCTTCTCCGCCTGAAACCACTTGCACCTCGACCCATCCTCCCTCCGCCGAGTTCTCCATCACCAGACCGTCGGATCGACGACAGCAGCGTCTCCTCACCGGCCCTCCGGACCATCCGCCGGCCTGCCTCCTTCCACAGCGCCTCACCTGAACCATCTCTCCTCCACCTTCTTCCTTTCTCTCCCGGTGATCTCCCCCTCCCGCAACACTGCTGAACACCCATCACCGTCCCCTTCCATCCCTCGACTCCACATCTTCTCGCTGGAGCCACCCGCCTGCACAACGGCGACGACCCGATGCCGAGCGCCGCTACACCCAGAAGCCGCCACCATCTTCTTCCTCCCTGTCATCTCTCCACGACCGCTCACCATCCCCTACTTCTGATCACCCCGACCGGAGCAACAGCGCCCAACTGCACGACCACCTGTCCTACCTTCCCTGTTCAGCCCCTGGCCGGAGCAGCTCCTCCCTTGGCCGGCGAGTTCCCCCACAGCAGCCGAGTCCAGTTGCACCGGCCATCCACCAGCCTCCTCGACCGCCGGATCTTCCTCTTCCCCGGCGACTGAACGATGACCCAAGCCATGTCCACTCCTCCCTGATTCTGTCCATCACCCTCGACTCGAACTCGGCCCCTCCGGCCTCGCCAACCTGCCGTGAACCCACCTCGTTCCTCCTCCCTGACTCTCTCCTCCGCCTTGGCCGGAGCCTGCCTGGCCGGAGAGCCACCACCAGCATCGTCATTCAGCACGCATCCTCGTCATCCCATCATCATCGTATCACCATCAACACCCATCATCATCATAAACCTTACCACCATACATTGTCATCACCACCACCATTGCTATTAACCCCATTACCATCATCATCATCACAGCGTCGTCATCTCATCGTCGTCAACCTCTCTTCGTCGTCGTCCAGCCGATCCCGTGTGCGTATACCGAGGTTTGAACCTGCCCCACCTTCTTATTTCGTATGTGTGCTGGTTATTAGGACATGTGTATTGCTTATGACTGCTAGCTGATACCTGACCCTGAGTCGGCAAAACCAACTCGTATACGCACCCGTACGCATATACTGTTCAATTTAGTAGATATATATATATTTGGTTAGTCATTAGCATATTATTAGTTGGTATAAATATTTATGCACATATTTACTATATGTAATCAATTAGTTATGTAAATAAATTGGTGGTTATATTAGTATATAAATATATGAAAATATATGTAAGTAAATACAAATTGATAATTATGACTATATATATATTTAGACTGTATGACCCTAGGACACCGTGGACTGTCCCGTATTACCTTGACCATGTTGATCCTAAGAACATGCTAGATGACTGTCTGGTGTACAATTATGTACTGGCCTAGACACATGTTATCTTGACGACTGACTGTGCTACAATATTTCATTTAGGACACCCGCGTAATTCAACGCATGATTGACCAGGTTAGATGACTAGTTTTACCCCTAGTATACCCCTTGAGTCCAGTACAAATATGGTTGTAGATGTTCTAGCATAGCGACTAATGAATTTTATTGTATTATATTATATGTGCATAGGATGTTGGATTTGTTGTGCGCAATTACTGGAGCAGGTTATTGGTACATCGCAGCTTTCTTGCCAGGCAAGTATACCTTGCCATTGTACGGTTATTCTTATTCCATATGTTGCATGCATCTTTATTTTTCTGTCTTTAGTTCATATATTTTAATTGTTATATAAAATGCTCGCGATGGTGACGTCGCGATATGTTTTTATTTATGTATTGCATTGACCTTGTTCATGAGACTACCCCATTATCATGTAGCACCATTAGGTTTCATTTGACTGTGACACATATTTTTACACGGGTTGTGAGTCTCATATAGATCACGGACGTACGTATTGACTGATCATCGGTACGTGTGGGACGTGCGTTAGGAATAACTGCAATTAGAAACTTTGTATGCTAGAAGACTTAGCAGTTATTAGAGGTCTATGGACGTAGCCTATTGTAGTACGGTGGTCCCATCCTTGTCCTTGTTTGGTTGCAGGATTGGGCTAGGGTACTAAGAATAGGTTATGAACCAAATTGTGTCATGGATGTGACATGCTTAGAGCATGGGGTGGGGAGAACAACAAGTACCGCATTTGAGCTCCTTTACACTTTTTCTATTGTGCGCCCGGATTCTCCGCTGGAGATACGGGTGGTGATGACCACTATATATTATATTATTATCAGGCGGGCCTCCGGCGTTCGAAAGTCGTCGTGCCTTTGTAGGCCCCTGGATCTCCAATAGAGAACCTTGCCAAATCCCAGGTTTTCAGCCAGATAGCTCACTTGTGGGAAAAGTTGTTCTTAAACTGCATTCACTTTAGACGGTTAGGCGACCCATTGGATGTTTATTTCAGTACTTTATTGGCATGTGTTTAAGTATACTTGTTATGTCCCTCTGAGGACCTGGTCCGCTGCCAGGTGTACCTGTTCTTGAGTATTTGCAGGAGCGCAGATCGGAAGGATATAGAAGCTTCGTGGATGTCTTCTCTTCGAGCCGTGATTGGTAGCTGGTACTTATATTGTTTGAGTGAGTTGTACTTATATTGTATTTACTTTTCCCATTTGAGTTGGTAGTGGATTTGTTTCCATCCAACTATCATTCTTAGATACTTCTTATTGAGATCTAGTTTCATAGATACTATTTATTTATCTCTATATGATTTTGGTGGATGAGATTTAGATTTTACCCGGTGACTTGTATTACAGTTATACCACTTGTGGATTTGATATTCATATTACAGCGTACGTGTGGATTTGGTTTCCATATATTAGAGTTGCCATATCCATGCGGCTGGCATGCTTACGTGTCCTAGTCCTACGTATTTTGGGACTGGGGCATGACATGTTTTTGTGGTCGCCCATGCAGGTCGAGAGCATATTGTCTCGGTTACGTTACTGTACCGAGCAAGCCTGCACCTAGGACTAGAGTATAGGATCTCATCCACAATTAACTATGATTCATCTTCCTCCTATATGTTCTATTTTGAACAATTGCATCCTGCTTGATTCCTGTACTCCCCTAACAGTTCTTGAGTATCGCCTTCTGCTAGAATATAGGAACCCCTGTTATTAGGATGATAATTATGGTAGCACACCTATTTAGAATACAACGAGAATATAGATACACCACTAAGTTTAGAATATCTAGTGAACCTAGAATTCCTTATCTTTAGATTGTTATACCCTTACCCCTTGATGTATTAAGAAGACTTGAGAGTAGTATAGACACTACTAGAGTTAGTTAGAAGTTTGACCATATTGTTGACCCTAGTATTGAGGAACCAATAGAAAACCAAAACTCAATATTTGGACTGAACTAACCTTCATAGTTAGATAATATTAGAACTATAAACTTAGATCATTGTCTTATTATTAGTAGACACCACTTTAGGAAGCCAAGAGCATTGAATATAGTAGTTTCTTGAACATACCGCAAATACAGAGAGTAGCGTAGCATCTCCCCTTAGGAAACCTTGACATTATCTATAGCCTCTCTATTTTATTTCATATATTTGTTTCCCTGAAACCCTAGCACTCGCTATTTGTGCGACGACTAATCATGTTCTTCTATTCTTCATCTTTCAACTCGTGCCCTCTGACACTTCTGATTGTAGGCCAAATGAATTCTTTTATGATATGATATATAGTTTCCTAGAATTATAGTTGTAATCTTGAATTTTGAAATTATGTGCTTAGTAACAAGAATTTGATAGTTGAGCTGTTCATTTAGATTATAATTTTATGGTTACAACTTAGTTTTAAATCACGTAATTGAACCCATATCTCCACATAAGTTATCTCCTCTCTCACTTGAGGGCTAGTAACCTTTCTATCTTTACTATTGACACTTGTTCTATAAGCACTATGACTAAGAGGTAAGATGACCATGACCTATGTAATAGAAGAGGATACCCCAATAAAGTACCAAGACCCCTTTTTGTAGACATTAATAGGAGCTTCTACGGTATCCTTAAGGCAATACAATAGCAGTTAAATTATTTTAAGTTGGGTAGTATACCTCACCACCTAGTATCACACAGTCCTCTTAACCCATTGGTGAAGTATAACCAAATGACACCGACTTTAGACTTGCATAAGAAGATAACATAAATTTTATGCTAGCAGTAGACAACAGTGTTAATTCAGACGGTAGAATTTAGAGGTTCATGCCCTATTTGGTCGACTAGCGACTTAGACAAGGAGGTTGTATGATAACTGTAGAGATTGTAGAGTCTTTTGTTATTGTTACTTATATTGTTTTTGTTTTTGCAAACTTGAATTAATTTGTACCTTCTTTCATCATAATCTAGCGTATTTATGTTTGTTGTACTACCTTGATTTATGCTGCTATTATAGCCTAGTTTTTGTAAGCTTATTCTTTCATCGAGCTTGCTCATGGCATATGTATTATTGGGTGCACACAATGATACAATTGCCTAATCAGAATCGGTGTATTAAGGTCTAGCTAACCTTAGTGTGCTTGGTTCGCTCTTCGCATTACTACTTTACGTGGATTGAGATATATGGTAGTAGACAGATATACTTGCCCCTAGATATGTCTGACACATCGTATCGGTTACATAACTGTACTGATACGAGCATGTAAATAGGAAATTACCAAAAATAGGATTTCAATCCACAACTGTCCTGACAACTCTCTTTTCGATTCTTTAATCTCTTTGAATCTCGTACTTGTATTCTGTCACCTTCACCTTGAGTTCTTTATTAATTCTCTCCGTCTTCCCCTATTTCGGAAAGACGAAACCTCGTGCTGGTATAAGTGGACACTGATAGTATTAGCTATACCCCATAAGGCTAAACACATGACTTAGTGACTCTCTTTTATAATTGGTTAAGGGCAAATCATAGAGGATATGTTTGGTGTTAAAAGACTTTGAGGATTCAATAACATGATTAAATAAATTGGGACATAGCCTTCTTAAATGTATAACCTTAGATGATAGATGGGTAAATTCTAAGTTGGGTAGAAACTACCATGTTAACTTAAGGAGAATTCGTTACACTGTAATCAAGTAAGGTTAGATAGAGAAACCCTACCCTAGTCTTAATTTCGAGGACAAAATTGTCTTAAGTTGGGTAGATTGTAAACTCCCTCACCCAAATTTAGGCCTAATTTGCTTAGATAGTGAAACTAGGGCTGGATTGAACCAATTAGAATTAGAACACGGCTTTTATTTAATTATGCAATAATTAAATATCGTGTAGCGCACCTTACCGTTGCTACGATAATTGGAGACACAATCTTGCCTGTCTTGTGCATCTCAAATTTTATTAATATCCTACACTGTCCCCTCTACGCCCTGACACTTGTGCCCCGCCTAAATCTAATCCCATGTACTCCTAATTAATTCTAGAATATCGTGCGCGGTTCAATTTAATTAATTAAATCTAATTTCCGCCTTTGTGCAATTTTCTAATTGTTGGGGGGCTTTTATGCAAAAATGCACTGAGGTGTCCCTACCATTGGACAATTCATGAAGAAATCTATTTTTCCCTCCACATGGATTTTTTCCATAATTTTCTGGATGTGCAACGCGCACATCGCCTTATTCATTTTAAATCCACCCTCGCATTTTAAACCATGTAAATTCTAGCCAACACCCCATGCGAGCCCAAGCCCAATCCCCAGATATAGAACCCAAAGCCTTTTTCCAAGATGTGGACCAAAATTTAGGGTCAAACATTCAACCCTTCACATATATATATATAACACATTTTCCCTAAATTTTACCTAAATTCAACTCTTTTTTTTTCCTAGCCGAATTCCAGGGTACTATTCATCATCTTCCCATCTCTCCCTTCCTCCCAACCGGCCGGAGGAACCACCGCCTCCTTCTCCATCAAACTCCCAGACCTCCGCCTAGACTTCACCAATACCACCAACATCACCGTCCACCACCACAACCAGTTCTTCTCCGCCTGAAACCACTTGCACCTCGACCCATCCTCCCTCCGCCGAGTTCTCCATCACCAGACCGTCGGATCGACGACAGCAGCGTCTCCTCACCGGCCCTCCGGACCATCCGCCGGCCTGCCTCCTTCCACAGCGCCTCACCTGAACCATCTCTCCTCCACCTTCTTCCTTTCTCTCCCGGTGATCTCCCCCTCCCGCAACACTGCTGAACACCCATCACCGTCCCCTTCCATCCCTCGACTCCACATCTTCTCGCTGGAGACACCCGCCTGCACAACGGCGACGACCCGATGCCGAGCGCCGCTGCACCCAGAAGCCGCCACCATCTTCTTCCTCCCTGTCATCTCTCCACGACCGCTCACCATCCCCTACTTCTGATCACCCCGACCGGAGCAACAGCGCCCAACTGCACGACCACCTGTCCTACCTTCCCTGTTCAGCCCCTGGCCGTAGCAGCTCCTCCCTTGGCCAGCGAGTTCCCCCACAGCAGCCGAGTCCAGTTGCACCGGCCATCCACCAGCCTCCTCGACCGCCGGATCTTCCTCTTCCCCGGCGACTGAACGATGACCCAAGCCATGTCCACTCCTCCCTGATTCTGTCCATCACCCTCGACTCGAACTCGGCCCCTCCGGCCTCGCCAACCTGCCGTGAACCCACCTCGTTCCTCCTCCCTGACTCTCTCCTCCGCCTTGGCCGGAGCCTGCCTGGCCGGAGAGCCACCACCAGCATCGTTATTCAGCGCGCATCCTCGTCATCCCATCATCATCGTATCACCATCAACACCCATCATCATTATAAACCTCACCACCATACATTGTCATCACCACCACCATTGCTATTAACCCCATTACCATCATCATCATCGCAGCGTCGTCATCTCATCATCGTCAACCTCTCTTCGTTGTCGTCCAGCCGATCCCGTGCGCGTATACCGAGGTTCGAACCTGCCCCACCTTCTTATTTCGTATGTGTGCTGGTTATTAGGACATGTGTATTGCTTATGACTGCTAGCTGATACCTGACCCTGAGTCGGCAAAACCAACTCGTATACGCACCCGTACGCATATACTGTTCAATTTAGTAGATATATATATATTTGGTTAGTCATTAGCATATTATTAGTTGGTATAAATATTTATGCACATATTTACTATATGTAATCAATTAGTTATGTAAATAAATTGGTGGTTATATTAGTATATAAATATATGAAAATATATGTAAGTAAATGCAAATTGATAATTATGACTATATATATATTTAGACTGTATGACCCTAGGACACCGTGGACTGTCCCGTATTACCTTGACCATGTTGATCCTAAGAACATGCTAGATGACTGTCTGGTGTACAATTATGTACTAGCCTAGACACATGTTATCTTGACGACTGACTGTGCTACAATATTTCATTTAGGACACCCGCGTAATTCAACGCATGATTGACCAGGTTAGATGACTAGTTTTACCCCTAGTATACCCCTTGAGTCCAGTACAAATATGGTTGTGGATGTTCTAGCATAGCAACTAATGAATTTTATTGTATTATATTATATGTGCATAGGATGTTGGATTTGTTCTGCGCAATTACTGGAGCAGGTTATTGGTACATCGCAGCTTTCTTGCCAGGCAAGTATACCTTGCCATTGTACGGTTATTCTTATTCCATATGTTGCATGCATCTTTATTTTTCTGTCTTTAGTTCATATATTTTAATTGTTATATAAAATGCTCGCGATGGTGACGTCGCGATATGTTTTTATTTATGTATTGCATTGACCTTGTTCATGAGACTACCCCATTATCATGTAGCACCATTAGGTTTCATTTGACTGTGACACATATTTTTACACGGGTTGTGAGTCTCATATAGATCACGGACGCACGTATTGACTGATCATCGGTACGTGTGGGACGTGCGTTAGGAATAACTGCTATTAGAAACTTTGCATGCTAGAAGACTTAGCAGTTATTAGAGGTCTATGGACGTAGCCTATTGTAGTACGGTGGTCCCATCCTTGTCCTTGTTTGGTTGCAGGATTGGGCTAGGGTACTAAGAATAGGTTATGAACCAAATTGTGTCATGGATGTGACATGCTTAGAGCATGGGGTAGGGAGAACAACAAGTACCGCATTTGAGCTCCTTTACACTTTTTCTATTGTGCGCCCGGATTCTCTGCTGGAGATACGGGTGGTGATGACCACTATATATTATATTATTATCAGGTGGGCCTCCGGCGTTCGAAAGTCGTCGTGCCTTTGTAGGCCCCTGGATCTCCAATAGAGAACCATGCCAAATCCCAGGTTTTCAGCCAGATAGCTCACTTGTGGAGAAAGTTGTTCTTAAACTGCATTCACTTTAGACGGTTAGGCGACCCATTGGATGTTTATTTCAGTACTTTATTGGCATGTGTTTAAGTATACTTGTTATGTCCCTCTGAGGACCTGGTCCGCTGCCAGGTGTACCTGTTCTTGAGTATTTGCAGGAGCGCAGATCGGAAGGATATAGAAGCTTCGTGGATGTCTTCTCTTCGAGCCGTGATTGGTAGCTGGTACTTATATTGTTTGAGTGAGTTGTACTTATATTGTATTTACTTTTCCTATTTTAGTTGGTAGTGGATTTGTTTCCATCCAACTATCATTCTTAGATACTTCTTATTGAGATCTAGTTTCATAGATACTGTTTATTTATCTCTATATGATTTTGGTGGATGAGATTTAGATTTTACCCGGTGACTTGTATTACAGTTATACCACTTGTGGATTTGATATTCATATTACAGCATACGTGTGGATTTGGTTTCCATATATTGGAGTTGCCATATCCATGCGGCTGGCATGCTTACGTGTCCTAGTCCTACGTATTTTGGGACTGGGGCGTGACATATCTTGTACCGTATTGACTTCTTTTGATCTGTGTTTAGGATGCCTCCAAAGACACGATCTCATCATACCGTTCCAGCAGTTGCCACCGAGAGGTCTGCTACCTCTCGTCCAGCTCATATTCAGGCAGCTGCTACCGCTCCACTCACCACTCCTGCGGTTGAGGGAGCATCTGTTTCTCTCGGGGATCCTCCTCCGCCTGTCGATCCGAGGACTACCCCAGTCGTTCCAGTGGTTCCTCCACCACTTCTTGCACCAGTAGACGCCGCACAGTTGTTTGCGTTCTTCCGGGAGATGATGGACGCGCAGTACCGTCAAGTGGATGTGATGAGGCTGGGCATTGAGAACGCCCACCAGGTGGCCATGACGGCAGTGGATAGGGTGGCACAGATTCAGCCACAGGCAGATCAGATTTAGCATCATTGGCCGGGCAGCATCATTGACTTCCAGAGGATGCAGCCCAAGGAGTTCCGGGGTACAGAGGGAATCCTGTACGCGGATGACTGGATAGAGCAGATTGAGGGCATCTTCAGGTTGGCACAGATTCCAGACAGCATACAGATAGAGGCAGCGGGCAGTCAGATGTTCGACCTCACTTTGACGTGGTATCGCACTGATACGAGGATTGTGGCACCAGAGCTTACTTGGGAGGCTTTCAAGAGGCTTTTTAAGGAGAAGTTTTTCCCAGATGTGGCGCTCAGTGCTTTGGAGAGCTATTTCGAGACACTCGTCCAAGGAAGCATGATGGTGGACGAGTACGCAGCAGAGTTCTGCCATCTGGACAGATTTGTGGAGGGCTTGAGTGAGGCAGCAAAGGCGAGGAAGTTTTACAAGGGCTTGGTCATGGCAGTCAAGTCTTTGACTAGGAGCGACTGCGAGGCGACTTTCGAGCAGATAGTAGGAGATGCTCAGAGAGCAGAGGATGACTTGGAGCTCAAGTCCAAGAGAGGCAGGGATGATTCAGGCAGTGCGAGTGGCAGTGCAGGACCAGCTAAGCGTCCCTATGGGCAGAAGACAGCGCAGCAGGGTCAGGATCAGAGGGTGCCCACTTGTGCCTACTGTAGGAAGGCAGGACACACTTGGGATGTTTGTAGGAGGAGGCTGAAGGTGTGTTTGTTCTGTGAATCCGCTGCTCACCAGATGCGAGATTGCCCCACTGCACCTCCATTTGGTGGAGCACAGGATCGGAGAGTTGGAGCTAGGCCATCTGTGGCACAGCATCATGCCCCGTACTAGTAGAGGGATATACCCTAGCAGGGCAGGGCTTATGCGTTGACGGTCGAGGAGGCCGATGCTACGGGTGTCGGGTTAGCAGGTCTGTCTCTTTGTTCTTCTTCCTGTCCTTTTCTATTCCTTGTGGTGTGCTTCATTAGTAACTGTTAGACTTTTTTTTTGTGCTATGGTAGATAGTATAATGACCCTGATTGAGACTGTGATAACGCGACCAGTAGGACCATGATCTTGCATGTTGTTTAGGTAGAATTTTTTGACTGTGATTGTTGGGGGTTTGACCTAGAGGGAGTGCGATTGACTTTAAATTTCGAGGACAAAATTTTCTAAGGAGGATAGGCTTGTCACTACCCCATTTCCAGAGCCGGGTTTTTTATTATTTTAATTTAGTTAATTATTTATTTATTATAAATATTTGTATTTATATTTAATTGATGGTTGTATTATTTTTTTATTGATTATTTTAGTGTTTTGGCTAGCCTGGACCCATGTCAGACCCTAGTGGACCCATGTCCGACCCAACCCACACCCTTGTGAGACCTATTTTTGTGTTTAAAATATTTATTATATTTTATTTTAGTTAGTTGGAGATATTAGGAGTTAGTTTGAGTGCTTTTGGAATCCCAAACCCAAAATCCAATTGGAATGACTTGAGGAGAGGGCTTTTTAGTCTTTTGTCCTTTGTAAACCCTTTATACATACACTTGGCCGGCCCCCCTTCCCAGACCAGACCCGATCACAGCCCCCCCTCCTTATTTCTTAACTTCTTCTTCTTCTTCTTCTTCTTCTTCTTCTTCTTCTTCTTCTTCTTCTCCACTCTTTCCTTCTTCTTCCTTTCTTCTTTCCAAGTAAGTGTTCTCATTTTTCTTCCTTCCTTCTTCCATTCTTTCTATTTTATGTAAACCCTAACCCTACACTTTTCCCTAACCTAGGTGGGTTGAGCTTAGATTTGGTGTTGGAGCTTGGATTGGAAGCTTGGAAGCTTGTTGTGGTGGATTTGGAGCTTTTTGGAGACTTTGGCTTGGAATTCCAACTTGCAAGAGGTAAACCCTAATTTTTTCTCTTCTAATTACTCTAATATAGTGTAATTAGTAGTTTAGAACTTTTCTAGACCCTAAGGCTACCCGTGGGAGGAAGTTGTAACTAGTTTGGTTGTGTTTGGAGACTTTGACACTAGGTTTTGTGTCAATTTTGGATAAAATCCGAGATTGGCCCAATTTTGGGTGATGTCCTAGGTTAGAAGGACCTAGGTAGCACGTGTCTCCGTCCGGACACGTGAAGTTGTATCGCGGAGAAATGGGCTTTCGAGCGTTTTAAGGGTTTTCGTCGTCGTCGGTTCTATGTGCATGCGCGTTTTTTCCACGGACCTAGAATCGACGAGTTAATATTTTTCTAGGATCTAGACATCGTTTAGAACCCGTGGGTAAATTTGGGGCCAATTCCGAGTAGGTTTGGTTTGCGTTTCAGGAGGTTTTGCGACCGCACACTACGTGTTCGTCGAAATGACCGAACGACCATTTTGACTTAGTTTCTTGGTTTCGGGCTTGTGCGCTCGTTGGGTTAGCTTCGGAGAGTGTGTGCTAGAGTTCTTGGGTTATATTATATATATATATGAGTGTTTGTGCGTGTAGGGATGGTTGTGCGTGCGTTGGTGTTGGTGTTTGTGTGTTGTGTGTGGTTGTGTTAGTGTGCTAGTGTGTATTTATATATATATATGTGTGTGTGTGTGTGTGTGTGTGTGTGTGTGTTTGTGTGTGTATGTGTATATATATATATATATATATATATATATATATATATATATATATATATATATATATATATATATATATATATATATTAGTGTGAGAGTGAGCGTGTGTTTGTGAGCGTGTGTAGGTGAGTGTGTGTGTGAGTGTGAGTGAGTGTTTGTGTATATATATATATATATATATATATATATATATATATATATATATATATATATATATATATATATATATATATATGTATGAGTTTGTGTTTTTTGTGTGTGTGTGTGTGTGTATATATATATATATATATATATATATATATATATATATATATATATATATGTGTGTGTGTGTGTGTGTGTGTGTGTGTGTGTGTATGTATATAGATATATAGGTTTGTATATACGTGTGTGTGTGTATATGTGTGTACCTATATGTATTAGTGTTTGTGTGTGTGTGTACTTATATAAATAAGTGTTTGTGTGTGTGTAAGTATATATGTATTAGTGTGTGTGTATATATATATATATATATATATATATATATATATATATATATATATATATATATATATATATATATATATATGTATATATGTGTGTGTGTCTGTGTATGTGTGTTTATGTGTGCGTGCGTGTTTGTGCGTGTGGCAGCACAGCGTGGCAGCTCCAGCAGCAGCGGGGCTGCTGTGCAGAGCAGTGCACAGCGCGCTGCTGTACACACAGCAGCAGCAGCATCTTCAGCAGCAGCTAGCAGCAGCAGCAGCAATGTTCGCTGCAGCAACAGCTAGGCGAGGCAGGTAGCGAGGGGTGAGAGTGAGGGATAGGTTAATAAATAGATAGTTAGATTGATAGGTTGATATATAAATAGATAGTTAGATAGATAGATATTAGATAGATAGTTAGATAGATAGATAAATAGATTAATAGATGGATAGATAGATAAATAGATTGATAGATAGATAGATAGATAGATAGATTGATAAATAGATTAGATAGATAGATAGATAGGTAGATGGATAGATAGATATATCTATAGATAGATAGGTAGATGGATAAATAGATAGATAGATTAATAGATGGATAGATAGATAAATAAATAGATTATATAGATAGATACTAGATAGATTGATAGATAGATAGATATTAGATAGATAGATAGATAGATCTATATGTATAGATATATATACCTATAGCTAGATAGATGTATAGATACTAGATATAGATATATATGTATTTGAGAGTGGGTATGAGGTAAGGTATATGTGTGTTTGTGGATATATCTATATATATGCATATAGATATGTAGGTATGTATATATATGTGCTAGATATATATATTTTAGCCTAGATTATTAACTAGGAATATATCAATATTCTTAAATAGTGAGCTAGAGGGGTAGTTAGTGAGGGTTTAGAGAGGTATCTCAATACCTTGAGATATCCAAGGTATTGAGTTTCGAGCGAGGTTTTTGAGCAATTGCCTAGGTTTGAGTTTAGAGATAGGTTTTTATGTATATGTGTATATATTTACCCGTGCTAGCATAGGTTTTAGCGGGTATAGATGGGGCGTATAGCGTAGGGTGAGGTATCGGATACCGAGGGTATCTCGGTATCTCAAGGAGGCGAGTTTGAGGGTTTATTAGCTTAATGACCTAGTTTTGACCTAGAATTTCAGGGGCACCCTAGTTTGACCTAGAGTTGACCGTAGTTGACTCGGTTGACCGTCAAAGTCAACTTTTGACCTAGTTTTGATCAAGAGTTAACTTTTTGGACCCATAGTTGACTTTTTGACCCAGATTTTATCGGTTTGACCCGTTTGACCTAGAACTACCCTAGAAGCCTATTTTTAGTTATTTTATATCTGTTTAACTCATTAAAAACCTGTTTAACCTTGCTTTTTGTAATAGGTCCTTGCGATACCAGTTCGGATCGCTAGTTGCTCAGGACGTCAAGCGAGTACATTCTTTGATAGTTTTTATTATCTGATGATTATTATGATTCAACTTCTAGTATAGTATTCTCTGATTTTTCTGGCACAACACGGGACACAGACTGGTATTTCTAGATTTATTTACTTGCGACACGTATATTTTATGTTTCTGGCCTCTATTCTGGAATCACCTACTGGCATCACCTACATGCATCACTACAGGCATCACTCATGTTTCAGGCTGGACTCATACTTGATTTATGTGTCGGGTCTTGGATTCACTTGTACTAGTCGGGGCGGAGAAATACTCGAGTAGACATGTAAATATTCCCAACTGGAATCATCTGGAATCACCCCTTCTGGTCTAATCTGGAATGATAGCAGCCGCGCACCCAGTACGCGGTGAGCCGTACTTACCCCTAGCCGTTTACATGTCGAAACAGGTATTTCAAAGACACGAGTTCATTCTTTATAGTCTGGACTCTCTTGTATTTCTTGCTGGTCTCACTTATAGTTTATGGACTTGACTCATTACATGTATTTTATGCTGGACTCACTACACGTTCTTGTGCACAGACTTACTCTTAGTTTAGATTTCTTGCATCTTACAGTTATTACTATCTTGCTTCTGATATCCATGCATCTTTATCTTTATGCACCCGTACTATGTATATTTCCTTGTTTATACTTTATTTCATTCTTCTTGCTACTTGCTATAACTGTTTTATAGTTTTTATCATTTAACTGGAACTGCTGTTAGAGGTGTACTTGCTTCAGTCCTGACTGGACATATTTTTTCTAGAGTATCCGAAGGAGTGGTGTCCAACGTTTTATGGACCTCAGCCTGTCGATGGTGCAGACAGGGACCCTCTAGTTTAGGAGTGATTTCCGGGTTGGTAGCCGGGATCACTAGGACCTTGTTATTGTTTATTAGCTTTGGTACCGGATTTGTCTCCGATTTTGTATTGAGACCTTGTATTATATTTGATTTTGGTTATTGTTGTATTATTATTATTATTGATGTTGTGGTTGTTTTTAGCTGCAGTTGTTTAGACTTTGTAGTTGTTAGACTTCTGTGTTATCTTATCGTGCTTAGATTCGTGATTGAGTACTTGTGATTATCTTATGATATTGTTCCTCCGTTTGGAGTTGAGATCTTGACATGTTTATATATTGATTGCGTGAGATTGTTAGCTAGATAGTTGACCTAGACAGTATTCTACCGCCGATGCTGCGGCGTAGGCTGGACGTACCCACGACTCATGCCCAATTTTTCGGGTGAGGGTCGTGACAGCGACGCAATATATTCAGTGGCCGGGCCCTCGGTAGTGCATCCTACACTTGTATAACCTGTCTGACTCCATGATCTATGGTAGTCTCTTTATATTTAGTCGTTATGATGGATAACGCCCAATGACTCTTGCACTACGTCTTATCTCTCCGAGACTATGCATCGTCCTTTATGGCTAAGCCAGTGACCTCATGTTCATATAGATAAGTCATCCTCGCTTAGCGGTAATCCACGTGCGAGTCATTGCATCACATCCAGTAATCTAAAATACCTGAATGATTATGAGTATAAGACATCTATACATAATTTAAACAACCTGAGAAATCCATTGCAACACACCTGAGTAATCTGTGTAACTCGTGCACCCAAAATATAATCTCGTTTATGACACTTGTGTTTGCTTATGCTATTGCCCCTGGATTTATTATATATATTCGTGCTTGATTTAACTTAGTTTGCCTTGGACAGGGAAGGACGAATGGTAAGTTGGTAAGTCTTGCCGTATTCTTTTATATCGTACGATGCACTGCCACACGAGTTAGGCTTTTTACTATGCCATAAAACGTATCCTAAGGTAAGACTAGAAAGATAACTTAATAGATTGTGCACGAAACCTATATAACGTGTTTGGATTTGTCGAGCGGGCGAGAAGCCTCTCCATCAGTGCGTTCATATACTGATAACCCACCAGATTGCTTGCAGGGTACGAAGAACCTCGTTTGGTACAGAAACCTCCTTCGCGCATGCTAAGGCGTAGAGTTCACTCTAGAGCCTTGAAGCATTGCGTCCGGAGCTGAAGCACATATACAAGACATAATATTGGAATATTTCTTGTGTATCATTCCATAAATATAGCTACTTGGCACGCTTTTACTGTTTCAGAGAGAGAGAGAGAGAGAGGCTTGAGCAGCTTGTAATCTTGGCCTAGCGTCGCTTGTAATACTTGTTCAATATCAATAAAGAGTTTGCTTTACTTTTATACTTGTGTTATTCAATGCTTCCATAATTGACAACTTTGTGAACTTGTTACCAATCGCTTGTGTATTTTTTATTCCGCTGCATACGGACTATTTGTGCGACTATGTGGATTAGTCATTTTATCGCCTATTCGGATCGTGGCCTTGCACGGACGCGACTTACGCTCATGCAGCATTATGTCCAGATGGAAAAGATTGTCCCGCGGGGGCGCTGGCATGGTGATTCGCGCCTAGCGGGGACGGCCGATTACCTATGGGAGATCGGGGCGTGACATATTGGTATAAGAGCATGGCTTTACGTCTTTGGACTTCGTACCGATTTTCTCAGTTTCAAAAGCTCATTGATGGGTTATGTGTATACACTCTCTCTCGTTGACCCGATGGTATATTCCATATAATGAGTCTAAATAATTTTAAAAGTTGCATGTGAATGATATGATTGCTTGTTCAAAATTGTGATGCGAATCCCTTTGTGCCGACCTATGTTAGACTTTATGGGAATAGACTCGTGCTAGAATTTACAAGTTATGTGCGAACCCGAATACCTATACATGATTTTCTAGCTGGTTAGTGTACAAAATAGAATATCGTTCGAATGGTTAGCTATACACACAGCCTTTTGGCTAAGTTGTATTGAGTATCGCGTGCCAAGAACCTTTGGTGGAAGCTAGTTGCAAGTGAAATTGTGATATCATTCAGAAAAAGATAAGTCAGACTTGGAATGACAATCGATAGAAATATTATCAGATTATCGCTAAGGCGAATATAAAGAATCTTGCTTGGATTTTGGAAAATAGCTCGGACGGTATTTTGTGTCGGCAGATACAAATCAGAAATGGTTTACTTGGATGACTATCAATAGGATATATACAAGACTAAGATTTATCAGACGATGCTTAGGTATCGTACAAGAATTTTAAGAAATGACTCGGTGAATATGCTAGCGATTGATGCGAATTCGATTGAGGATTTGATTTGGGTGACTCAATTCCTGAGTGGTGTATGGTTTATTTTGAAAATATTCAAACGAGTTCATAGGTCTCGTGTGATAGTTGGATTAAACGATTTGAGAATGTCTTGAACAAGTGATAAAGCTTATATCGAATAAGGATTCAAAGAAATAAAAATTAATATCTTGATCAAGGAAACTTGGAGGATCGTGCGAACAATTTTAAATTGAAACAAACGGATTAAACTTGAATACAATATCGTTAGAATAGAAGTTAGCCAAGAATGAATATTTTGCTTCGATGAAAGAGGTAAGCGGTAACAGATTTGATCTGGAGTTTGGAAGAATTATCTTGAATCTAGTTCAAAAGATAACCTTCAAAATTAGTCCCAACCGAGAACGATTATCTTGCGAGAGCGCCAACATGGTAATTTTACGTACGACAGGGGATGATCGAACTCACGAGAACATGTTCAGTGATTATTCCAAACGAACTTGATGAATAAAACGTATCAAATATGGATAGACTTTGGCTTGAATATTTGAACTTAGTTGCTTGAGGAATGCTAGAAGTAAGACTATGGATTTATTAAACCGTAACATTGAAGTTGGATGATTTTAGTACTAGACGAATTATAATCATGGCATGAACGAACATAACTTGGTAGATTATATATAACTTGGATGGAGCGAAGTGATATGATAAGGTGTCTCGATCATTTCGATGATAACCATAACGTTCGATGTTCTTGTCTTGTGCGGACGTAACTCTATGCTCGTACATGCGTCACACCCGGATTAGGATGATTATCTAGTGGGAGCATTGGTGTGGTGATCTCACGTCCAACGAGGATGATCGAACTTGTGGAAGACCGGAGCATGATAACTGATGGATCGTCTTAACTTGTGGTTCGATAGGATAAGACGAGTTTGGGAATACAAGCGAATCTGAAGTATTTCAAGGATAAGTTAGCCTAGAACCTAGAGTAAATCATGCTTGATAGTTTTATGAACGAATACATAAATCATGTTGGATGACTTAGAGTTATAATCAAAGATTTAGAATTGAATCATGGCTTGGTGGTCTAGACTTGGAATGGATATATGGGTTTTATCGAAATATGTTAAGGAGATAGACTATGCGAATTGCTAGGGTTGTCCTACAACTTGGATATATCATAGATTTGACTGAACAAACTCAAACCCTGTGCAAAAGATTGTGTTAATGTATGTATGATGATCTGTGCTCGATGTTTAGAAATCTGAGTGAAACAAGCTTGGGTAGAATATCACGTGCAAATGAACAATAGTTTGACCTTAGGAAATTGGGGTTAGCATCGTGCGACGAATTTGCATGATGAATCATGTGCTTAAACTTTACCTATGACCTTATAAGCTGACATAGTAATTAGGTAGACTACCCTATACCGAATGAAAGAGCTGGTGTAACCAACTTTAGAATATTGCTTGAGCAAGCTATAGAACTGGGGCAGCAAGACTTAGAGTTAGACTTGAAACTGTAAATGTGTGCTATGTTTGACACGATGGACATCGATGCTAGTCGGTAGATCGGATAGATCGAGCTTAACGGTAGTGCAGTGCTTGGTTTGAGTGGGATTGGAATGACTTCGATTTTATTGACCCTGTTGGAAGTATTATTATGATTCATAAAACGAGAACCTTTGAGATTTTTGCAAGTAGCTTGTCCGATTTCACTATCGCTAAGTTTAGTTGAATGCATATATTTGAGGGACGTCTTGAATGTGTGCACGATCCAAGATAATGATATGTGGAACTAGAATGCAAAGACTTCGCTATCCCTAAGTTGGTTGACATGCATATGTTTCAAGAACGCTTTGAATATGTGCATAATCCAGACTCGTGATATGCTGATCTTGAATGCTAGTGCAAGTGAATATGTTGGATTCGCATAAACGCATAATCAATTTGGATAAGTTTGCCTTAGCCTTAGATCATCATTCAAAGTAGATCATACCGTACCCTGTATTAAGCGATATATGTTCGGCTCTAAGGTGTAGTAGGGACCGAGTCAGAGCTTAAATTGAATGATTGAGTCATTTAATATGACAGACCCAACATACGCGGGACACGATATAAGGAACGAATAAAAAATTGTGTTCGAATGGATCTAGTGGTACTGATTGCTATGTTTGAGATAGATTCGATATGCAATAGATAGGTTTGCATTCAAAAAGTCTCGAGGATGAGACTTTTTCTGAGTGGTGTATAATGTAATGACCCATTCTGTTCAAGCAGAAATCCGATTCAAACGGCATAAGTGTAACAACCCGACCCACTTTGCTCAGCGAGAAGACTCGTTTGAGGCAAAGAATTTTAGACTTGGCCCTTTAGGAGTTAAGATTTAGACTTTCAAAGGCTCGCTCGGAGTATCGCTCGACCAAGGCGAATCATTGTTAAGGTGGGTGGCTACGATAAACTTGTCTTTGCTTAGCCAGCACACTTAAAATGTGGACAATATATGCTAGTCGCTACGTGAATCACCCCATGCATGCTAATAAAGAATACAACGCACCTAGCTAAGGGGATAATCCCATCTTAAATTGCTTGTGTTAGAAAATGGAAATAAAACTTGGCTTATAATTAGACCATCACATAATACCTTTGCTTCGTATAAGTAGACTCCGCTATGCCTCGAGTAGATCATTATATACTATTCGTAGTGCACTATTTCACTAGTTTACACTGCTCATCCCATAGATTATGTCGCTCGATATATCCCTGTATGGTTTTACTCCTCGCACTGCCCCTTAGACCGTACTAACGTAAATGCTTATGTTTTATATAAATGCATGCTTGTCTGCTTACATTGTAGCTTATACTTTTGCCTTGTTTCAATGCTTGTCACATAATTCATGCCACGATCCTGGTAACACTATCCATAACATGCATTCATCTAGTTCTCCCCAAAAGACTATCTAATAGTCGTTTTGTGCAAGTATGAACCTGAAAGTATCTGGGACCATTGGGTCGCCAAGGCATCTCTGAACTAGGGGATTGTACCATGTCAAGTTTAACTCTGAACGAGAATCATGTCAAGTAAAGCAAGAATCATAGCTCGTGGAGCATACTCATTCTGAACAAGAATCAAGAATCAACATGATATGTCATGAATCCCGTAAATCTGAAACCCTAGACTTGTATGGTCACCGACAACTCGTGCACGAGATAATAACATGAATTACTCAGACGATCATCGGGGTACCAGGATCATACCATCCTAGGAGGAATATGGGTATTACGTGACCAAATTGGTAGGATGCTCTCCGGTTTGGGGCGATACAATATATTCAGTGGTCGGGCCCTTGGTAGTGCATCCAACACTTGGATAACTCGTCTGACTCTATGATCTATGGTAGTCTCTCCATGTTTGGTCAGGATGATGGGCTATTTCTCATCTCCGTCCGAGACTATGCATCGTTCTTTATGGCTAAGCCAGTGATCTCATATTCATATAGATAAATCATCCTCGCTTAGCGGTAATCTGCGTGCAAGTTATTGCATCGCATCGAGTAATCTGAAATACCTGAACGATTATGAGTATAAGACATCTATACATAATTTGAACAACCTGAGAAATCCATTACAACACACCTGTGTAATCCGTGTAACTTGTGTATCCGAAACATAACCTCATTCACGATACTTGTGTTTGCTTATGATATTACCCCTGGATTCATTATATATATTCGTGCTTGATTTAACTTGGTTTGCCTTGGACAGGGAAGGACGAATGGTAAGTTAGTAAGTCTTGTCATGTTTCTTTATATCGCATGGCGTACTGCCACATGGGTTAGGCTTTTCACTATGCCATAAAACTGATCCTAAGGCAATACTAGAAAGATAACTTAATAGATGGTGCACGAAACCTATATAACGTGTTTGGATTTATCGAGCGGGCGAGAAGCCTCCCCACCAGTGCATTCATGTACTGATAACCCACCAGATTGCTTGTAGGGTCAGAGAATCTCGTTCGGTGTGGAAACTTCCTTCGTGCATGCTAAGTCACGGACTTCACTCTGGAGCCTTGGAGCGTTGCGTCCGGAGCTGAAGCACATATACAAGACATAATGTTAGAATATCGCCTGTGTATAATTCCATAAATGTAGTTACTTTGTACGCTTTTACTGTTTCAGAGAGAGAGAGAGGCTTGAGCGACTTATAATCTCAGCCTAACGTCGCTTGTAATACTTGTTCAATATCAATAAAGAGTTTTCTTTACTTCTATACTTGTGTTATTCAATGCTTCCGCTATTGACGACTCTGTGAACTTGTTACCAATTGCCTGTGTGTTTCTTATTCCGCTGCACTCGGACTATCTGTGCGACTCTGTGGCTTAGTCATTTTACCACCTGTTTGGATCATGGCCTTGTACGGGTGCGGCTTACGCTCGTGCTATATCACGTCCATATAGAAAAGATCATCCAGCGGGAGTGTTGGCACAGTGATTCATGTCTAGTGGGGATGGCCAATTACCTGTGGAAGATCGGGGCGTGACAATCCTCGGGCATGCCCTCAAAACCTGGCCATACAAAACCAGTGGGGTCAAAACCCCAAACAGTAAAGTACCACAAAGAAGCCAAGATTATGAACTAAAACCAGCAAACATAGCAAGTAGTAAAATAAAATAAAATAAAGAAAAGCAGTAAATAACTGAAAATGAAAGGTATATTAGAATGACTGGATATAAAAGGTAAACATGTACAAGAGCTCGTAAGATCAATCAGTCAATCATGACTAATCATGACCTACGACTTGATACCATTAACTAACTAGAGTAATTAGTACCCCAAAAATATGGTCACGGGTGTCTAAGATATGTGGAATATACTCTACAATCCAATAATCAATCTTGGGTCAAGCAATCCTAGGTGTCTCAAACACAATTAAGCAACAAGTTATAAGATATAAAATCACCAGACATACAATAGTAAGGTGTACCAAACTATACATACATAGATGATCATAAAGTTAGTGGCACAAAATGGAGAACTAACAAGAGTCTAAGTCATACAAGATCGACTCTAGCTATAGTCTAGAATATTCTAATCATGTCATGCCCGTAAGCTAATCTCAAGTTCCAAAACATGAGCTAAACACATACTCGGTGACTAAATGCCTTAAAAGAATAATATACAGATACAATAGAATAATAAAGAAGAAATTTATCCATGTCCTCTGGTGCTCCTGGTTGTCACCATATTGAGAAAGGTATGATAGATCCTTGGGCATGGCCGTGAAACCTGGCTATACAAAACCAGTGGGGTCAAAACTCCAAATAGTAAAGTGCCACAAAGAAGCCAAGCTTATGAACTAAAACCATCAAACATAGCAAGTAGTAAAATAAATTAAAAAAGCAGGAAATAACTGAACATGAAAGGTATATTAGAATGACTGAATATAAAAGGTAAACAAGTATGAGAGTTGGTAAGATCAATCAGTCAATATGGCCAATCATTGTTTGGGAAGAAAAGTTTATACGAAATTTTTGTATTACAAACTATTGAAAAGAAAGAAAAGTACAAAAATATCCTAAATAGGAAGCTAAGTACAGTTGATTATGGGAAAATATAGCTGTGGAGATCTGATCTGCAGGCGATCACTTTACTCCTTTGACCACTCGACGATGAAGAAATACAGGGAATGCTGTGAACAACTTGGAGAGTTGAACAATAGGAAAGCTTTGGCAACAACGACATAAGAAGCTTCTATTTTTTCCCTTCTACTCTTGTATCCCTTTCTATTTACAGAGTTTAGGAGCGGTTATGAAAGAGTGCCCGTACTTTGGACAGTCTGCACTTTTTTAACAATGTGCGCACACTTTTGGTGGACCAACACCCCACGTTCTGAATGAGTGGGTGCATAACTCGCTGCTTGCTTGATACGTAGATTCCTATACGAGGAAAGGATAGGTCATGGAGGACAGTTATTTCTACACTTTTTACGAGAAGCATGGCATGTAAGACACATACTCATAACTGCTCACTGTCAGTTAGAATAGTATGTATACTTTAGAAGTGGTCTGGAGAGTGACGTACTTTTGGAAAGATTGTCTATACAAGCGCTCTCTTAAAGAAGTAGCCGTGATGGTGCACTTTTTATGAAATTGGCACATCGGCACACTTATGATAAAGTTGGCACAATGACGTACTTCTAAAGAAATTGGTACAACGGCTGGGTCGCTAAACGACAACCTGGGTCTACGTTCTGCAGCCCAGCTGTAATAATGACTTCTGACTCTTTGGTTTCTATTCCAGCCTGTAAGATTTATCGTATTTAATGCTCAAAGAAAAAGTAGACATGTAAATTATACGCCTGTTTGCACTGATGAAAGTAGCTTGAAAGTGTGCCACTTTTTTGTTCTCTGAATAGTGCACCACTCTTTGAAAAAGAAAGAAAGTGCGCCATCCTCTAAATAGAAAGAAAGTTCGCAATTCTTCCTTTGTTAAGTTTAATTTGTAGAAAACTTTATCATCTTTATAAGGCCCACTTTTTATGCTTCTACAAGACCCCCTTCAAAGTTTTTTAAATTTGTTCAAATGAATTCAAAATAGTTTGAATTAGAAGCATAAAAGTTGTTGAGATATTTGTGTGCGCACCCAAGGCAGAATCCTAATAGTTTTGTTGACGTGGTTGTAGGTCATGATTTTCTGCTCTAATCTCGAAGAGAAGCCAAAGAGTTTTTTCCCCAAATCTATAAATAGGCAGGTTGAGGAGAGAGAATTTTTTTACTCCTCTCAAATCTCTTCGTCTCCTTCTTCCTTAAGATAACCCTAGCTTTCTACTTCCTTTGAAGCTTTTAGCACTGGCCCCAAGGAAATCTCAGACGAGCAGCAAGAACAACAAGGTTAAATGAGTGGCTTCTTCTTATTGGGCAACAACGGCGAGGTCGTCGGTGAGGCCGACAGTAACTCAGCCCGCTAGAGAACGGCTCAATATATTGTCGTCGAGATTCACATAAGGAGATATATCACATCCTCCTCTGATAGGCATGGCGACTGTCTTCTTCTTCCCTATTTTTTTTTCTTTTACAAGTATAATATAAGATTTTAACAATGGCAGAAGGATAAAAGAAAGAAAAAGAACGAAGATATAGAATACAGGGACACGTGTACACGCGCACTTTTCTTAAGTTCAGCGAAGAAATAGCCACTTTGACGTATTTTTTCTCGTTCAGAGCAAAAATAGTCATCTTGGCGTACTTTTCCTCGCTCAGAGTGGAAACAACCATTTTGGCGCACTTCTTAATTATTAGCGAGTCGGCGCACTTTTCTCCGTTCAGAGTGGAAACATCCATTTTGGCGCACTTTTCCAATTATTGGCGAGTCGGCGCACTTTCGTCTATGTTTGACAGATTTGTGCATAAAATGTGCTTATCTCTCTTCTTTATGAGATTTGCTGACTCCTTATTTGTGGCTTTTATAGTTCACTTGGGTATGGATCCTTTGGCTGAACTGATAAGATCCACTACTGGACTATTACACACCAATTATCTAGAAGACTTATCGCACACTGAGCTTCCCCAATCTGATAAGAGGATGTCCAGCGCACGCCAATTATTGCTAGACGGGCAAGGGGAATGGATGTTGACATTTTTGATAAGCGGCAAACCTCTCACTTCCTTTGCGAATGAGACATATTCTAAGCCAAATTTCTTGTTTGGTGACGTCATTCATCAATCATCTTAGCCTAAAAAAAGAAGGAGAATTGGTTATTCGATCTCCATGATAGGGTCATGTATCTTCCAGAGATGTCAAAAAGTTTTTCTCTGTTTGCCTTCTCCCATGCTACTTGTCCACGGAAGATGGAGTGGAATTTGACTCCCCTACTAATGGAGCTAAGCTGGGGAAGATTAGCTATAAACATGGTCATTTTTTCAGTTTCGGCGATGGACATTCAGTTCAAATGCGAGGACTTCATCTCGGAAATGTACCAAGCGAAGATTCTTCGTTGGATCAATATACCGAGAATCTCGTATCTTCGGGCTTATACAATGCTTTGTTAGCGACTTGCTACGCCATTACGCCTAACGCCAATATGTTCTTGGCTTTGTTAGAGCGATATAACTCTAGTACTGAAAATATTTTTACTCCGCATGGCGAGTTGGGGTTCTCCTTGCACGAGATAAAATACATATCTGCACTACCAACAAGGAAGATTCCTTATGAGGAGTACATGCCTACCAATGCAAAACTGGCAGATTTAGCAAAGACTGAGCCGCATTTAGTTAAAGTATATCAAGAACTGATGTGCCACTACCTAGCTTACAACCATTACTACAACACTTATTCTGGCACTGTCTTTATCAGGAAGTGGTTTCAATACCTCTTCAACGATAGAAGCGAAAAGGAATTCACAGAGATTCGACTGGTTCGACCTTTGAGTTCTACTAGAGTTAAAGAACTCATGGCAAGTCATAATGCTGAAGATAAGTCCTTTGAAGATTGTGTGGGAAGTTTTGAAGCAGGTGCACCGACTATTAGCTATCTCAGACACATTCATATAGAGATCTCATCTGAAGCTTTATTGGCCGAATATTTTTATTTATGGCTCCGAAGATGGGTACTCCTTGGAGGTTCAGGCTCAGTGGATCGTCTTCATATGAATGTTTTATTCCATGCAATCTGTCTGGTTTTCAAGTATCAACTGGCATTACTACCAGCTATGGTGTGCCATTTGAATGCTAATTTAGGGGAACTTGCTCATAATTTGGTGGTAGATCCTCGACGAGATAAATTTCCTCGAACATAGCTTTTATTTACATATCCAATGGGTTAGTTGATTTTACACAACCATAGTTTGATGGCTCCCAGCTTGACTAATACTGACGGGACAAAACACCTGTTCCTTTGTAGATATAGGCTTTTTAAATGGATCTATACTGCACCTTTTCAGACCAGACAAGCTTTAAACATAAGAAACATTTGGACCTTTTCAAGTTTTATTGATGAATGAACCACCATATCGAGGTTTCCATCAGGGGTCTTTTCATGGCTGATGTTTATCCGGACATCCCACTTGGTATATATAAATGGCAACGGTTGCACTTTCAAAACTTATTTACCTAGCCGCTTTGTAAGGCAATTTGGCTATGATCAATTGCACGTTGGAAAATGCTACTCCGTATCTTGCAAACTCTGAAGGTTTAATAGACGGTTCCCGGGGATAGAGATATTTTATCATGGGTTGTATATGAGCTACTTTTACTCTGTCTGCACCCAATCCTTCTTTATGTTTATTGCATTTCTTTGCCCAGTTTTATTGTTCTATCAACTAATTTCACAGTGATTTTGATATGCGGGTTAGCTTCCAAACTCTGGTAGAAGGAGTCACTCTGGAACCAATAAGGCCTTCTTTAGTCGAAGAGGATGATGATGCGCTACTGGATGGGGGTATTGGAAGCTCTTCCATATGTACAACCAGATGCACCCGCCCCTACCATAGTGGTTCACAAATCTCAGAAGCATAAGATTACGTCCCCTACTGTGGGCCGGTCTGCTAAGAAGAGGGTTGTTGTTACGAAGCCTAGGAAGCCAAAATCAAAGATTTTTGCTCCTTCAAGAAGGAATTTGATTGACAAACTGATTAGTTCGTCGGAGCATCCTAGACCGTATGTCTCTTCTCCAGTGGTGCAGATGTTTATCACTTCCATCCCTCCTCATTTTATTGATACATGAATAAGTGTCGCCCTTGTTGCTACAACAGTTGATTTTGTAGCTCCTATCCTTGATACTGAGGCTCAATTTATTCTACCGATTGCATTCATACCTCCTCCGTCGATGGATCCAAAGAACCATGTTGCTCCGTTAGTGGATCCAAATGCTCAACCTACTTTGGGAAGTTCTTATTCATGGGTCAGTGATAGTGGAGAAGACGTTGGTGTAGAAATAATTTTACCTTCTGGGGTTGAAGTTGGTGAGCAGATTGAGTCACAAGCTGACATTGCGGCTACATCCTCCGAAGATATGCCTGGACAGGACTTTTAGGATCAACCTCAATCTTCTATAGTTACAGCTGGGCTTGAAGATGCTACGGAGCAGATTTATACTGAAACTGTAGTTTCAGAAGTGAGCATGACTATGAGTGACTATGATAATTTGCTCCTTCATGTCGATTCGTCTGAGATAGAGGCTTCGTTGACAGGCTTGAGGAATTCTTTGGAGGGGCAGACCCCTGAAGATGAGTATGTACCACTTAGTACTGGTACGTGTCTCTCTATTCTTTTTATACCATAAATTCTTGTGTTGTATGCTTCATTGTCATGAATTCATGCGGTGATAGCTCTGGCTAGCACATGCCAAGTTGTCATTTCTTTTCTTAGCTCGACATGCATATATCTTAATTATAATATATTGTTTATTAATCATATTGTTTGTTCGATTTTTCTTTTTAGATGATAAAATTGTGGTAGGAGTTACTCAAGAAAGGGCTGAAGAGATGGTCACTTTGCAGGCTAAAATAACTTTTGTTACTGATATCACAGTTCTGGCTGCGGATATCGAGTCAATACCACGAGTAGCTTCAACTACTCTTGTGGTAGAAATGACCAGTACTACTAAAATGGCTTCCACTATTAGCCCGAGAGAACGAGTAGCGAGTTCTTCCTCTTTTGTCTCCTGTGTCGAGGCTACAACTGTCACGACTACAACTGTCACGACAACTGTCTTCGTACATCATGGTCGAGGATTAGCTAAAATTATCGTGACTCCAAGTTCAAACACTCGCTTTAATGCTTTAGTAGAAGCTTATACATCTACTTTCTACACAACACTGAAGGAGTTGATAAATCTGGTGCTTGAGAAAGGTTTATCCTTTAAGGAAATGAAAGATGCTAGCTTGCCCATGATTCATCTCGTCAAAATTTTTAAGATAAAGATTAGACTGCTGCTCTTGAGCAAATCTTGATAGGCCTTGAGCAGCCTATAAATAAATATCTGCAGCTTAACAGTGGGGATATCTCGGCTCTAATTCAGACTGAATATGAGTCAATTACTGCTGAGTTCATGGAGCGTTAGTCCATTTTCCAGGAGTATATGAAGATCCATGATAAGAAGACTGTCCGAATAAATGCTTCTGTGAAAGAGTTGACTTCTTATTTGTCTCTTCATCGTTCTTCCCATGATAAATATAGTGATAGGGGGATATAGCTCAACGCTCAACGCTCAGATCCAAGAACTCGAAGCCAAGCTTAAGAAAGCGAAAGAGGAGTTAAAGGTGACTGTGAACCAACGTCGGGAAGAGCTGGTAAATTGTGACTTAGTAAGAGAACAGCTTTTGGAGCTTAAGCATAACGAGAACGAGCTTGACCATACTCGAAACAAGATGATAGAGTTGTATGCTTCTATGGCTCCTTTTGCTACAGATGACTCTAGAATGCTCGACGAACATAGGAGAGCGACATTGAATAAAGACCATCAACTAGCTCGACTGGCACAGTTTCTTCTTGATCTTTCTACTCCACCTGAGTAAAACCTATCTTATGCTTTATCTTGTAAGTTTTTCAATGAAAATGAACTAAAATTTTTAAAGAAAAATTGTTTGTTTTGGACCCATTTATTTATTACGTATCTACTATTAGATACAAATAATATGTTAGATTGAAAACGAGATCAGAGTTAATATGAACGTGATATATTTTTAAACCGGATCCCACCGAATATATCTGCTCAGAGGTATTATGGATATGGCAGAATATAATTCTGTGGGAGAATTTGGTAGATTTATCACTCAAGGCATACTTATGCTGAGTACAAATGATAATTTTTACGGGATGCAATATTATCATGGGTGATATGGACGTGATAGCTCACTAGTTTATTCCACTAAAGAAGAGAAGAAAGATTAGTTCAAGGGCAAACTATTATCTTCTTTTTAGGAATAATAAATGGAACATGATTCAGAGGTAATGTGGACATGAATTACATTATATTTATTGACTGGAGAATAAACATGTGAGATTATTCCTAACCCAACTAGGGATTAAGAATAGGATATCCTTAAAACAACTGGGCTTTAAGAATGGAATATTTTTGTTGGAGAAAATTGTTTAGATGATCTCAACAAGAGTGTTCCGTTGGATCTGAGTATTGTCCCACTGAAAAACTTTGAGGACACATTACCCATGTCTTATTTGAAAATAAATATAGGTAATAGTTCGAGAGGCCGTGTAGGCTACGAGTTGCTGGGGATTAAAGATATATATGCTATACATCTTATTTTAATCTGCTGGAGATGGAGAGGAATATGTCGTGCTTAGACATAATACTTCTAGAGAAATTTGTCGTTGATAGGCATCAATATCAAATTTCCATTAGGCTTAGCGAGCCTGTAGGCTCCTTTGGATAATACTATCTCCACCACATAAGGACCTTTCCATTTAGCTTAGAATTTGCCTTTGCTCTTATGGGTCATGATCATAGGTCTCTTTACTGTAAGGACCAATTCACCGACCTAGAATATTCTTTCCTTGACCTTTCGATTAAAAGCTCTAAAAATGCGTACTTCATATAGTTCAATACGTTATTGAACGTGCAGGCGCTTTTAATCCAATATTTCTAATTCTTACAAGAACAATCGATCATTATTCTTTACTGTTAGCTCATTAGCAATTACTATTCTAAGAGAAGGTATATAGATTTCGAGCGAAAAAACTACTTCATATTAGTAGACCAAAGAGAATGGTATACAACCAGTTGGAGTTCGAACTATTGTACGATAAGCCCATAAACACTTTTCGAGTTTCTCATTTCATTCACGTTTGTTGGACGAGACAAACTTTTTAAGGAGTTTAATTATGGTCTTGTTGAAGGCTTCCACTAAGCCATTGACTGCTGGATTATAGACCGTAGATGCTACATTCTGGATTCGATTCTTGTCACATAATTGATATAACGCTTAACTAGGGAATTGTGGCCCATTGTCATGTATTATCCTCCGGGGAATACCGAAATAATAGATAACATGGTGTTTGATGAAGTTAATTATGTTGGACGTCTTAACTTTGATAAGCGGGACTGCTTCTGCCCATTTGGAGAAGTAGTTGGTTATTATAAGTATAAACCGATGTCCTCTAGAAGAAGATGGGCTGATCAGACTAATAATATCCATTTTCCAAGCTTCAAAAGGCCAGGAGGCAGCTGTAGGGTGTAAGAACTATGTTGGTTGGTAGATAAAATCAGCATAGACTTGGCATAACTTATATTTATGAGCACAATCTACAACATCTACCACCATTGTGGGCCAATAATAACCCATTTTCCTAAGGCAGTCTTGTAATTTAGGACATAGCTGATGTGCTCCACAGATGCCATCATGAGCTTCACGGAGTGATTGTCTAGCTTCAGGGTTGGAAAGACAACGTAGCAACAATCCTATATAAGAACGACAGTATAATGTTTTGGATGAGGCATCATAGTAGAATCGGAGTGAATGTCTTTTAATAGAAGTGGCTACTTCCAAAATTTCTGGAAGAATCCTATAAGCAACATAGTTTATAAAAGGATCTCTCCAATATTTATCCATGGAAGTTGACTTTATGATGTAACTCTGTTTAACGTGCAAGTTATTTTTTTTACAGAATAATTCTCGTCATGTCAGCATAATTGATTGTCGTCTCTTTATGGGAACGGCCAACGTGCTGCTAAGTCGGCCAAAGTATTTGCTTCTATATTTGTCACGCCCAAGTCCCAAAATGTCAGGAACTAGGCCACGTGTCACTGGCCAGCTGACACGTCACTATGGGCTTAATCCACTTTGATGGACCCAAAGGGACGTGCTACGCTGTCCTAAAATACTACAAGTATAGAACAGGTAAAACTATCTCATCCACAACAATATGTCAGAAAAACAAGTGCTGAAATATATATAAAACTGAGTCTGATACAGTACACAACTGGTGAGAATACAAGTCTACTACAAAAACTGATAATAGCGCAAAAAAATCAGATAGACTAAGCAGTGTCTATCTGAGCAAAACATCTCCATCTCCTGGTGGCAGGCTTCTAGGGTCAAGCATACTCTGAGGGTGTCTCCTCGAGCTCCTCCTCGGTAGCACATCTAGCCTCCTGATCAGAGCCGTACACAGTGGGGTAGAAAGCCTCGTCTAGATCTGGCAGGGAACCAGGTCCTCAGTGGGACATAACAAGATACAGAAAATGACATGCCATGTATGTAAATACTGAATAAAGAAAATAAATACAGGGTGCTAACCATCTAAGTGAAATGCAAGTAAAGATCTTGTAGTACGCATGGGAATGTGTGGCTAGACATACGCTGACGTAATTCACCAATCGTGGTGACTGGCTAGTATATGTGTCGTATGCCCCCTGACTCAAGGGCACTCTGCAATCGACCATCACTGGTACGAAGGTATAAAACATTATTGGAGGGGGTGTCCCATACGTCTACTAGTTATCTTTCCCATCCCCATGAAACTAAATGTCAAGTCGTACATTTCCTGAGTTATTCTAATCCGTGATGCGGGTCACACGTACTGGTAGCTAATCTCATACGCAGTTCGCATCCCAATATGTAATGCAACCCTGTTGCGTGTTCCCGTGATAGGGTCTAGGAGAATATCAAAATACTGTCACTGCTGTTGGTGAGTCTGTAATGCTAAGTTATTTATACTAATCGTCAACGTATTAGTTGACTGTATCAGAGGCAGTCTCTGGTACTCATAGTATATGAATATCAAGAACAAAACAGTTATCAATAATTAAATTTAAACATTAACTTGGCAAGGTATACTTGCCTACTCCCTGGTAATATTGATAACCTGATTTCACAGTCAGGTTTGAAAGTGCTGGTGACAGGGAGTCACTGGCTGTGCTGAAGTTGGTTTCTGTTACAACAGATAGTGTTTGTGAATATCTTGGTTGCAAATAATAAGTATACATTTATCTATACTTATATACATATATATGATATAGATATATATATATATAGTATGTATATAGATATAGTATATATAGCAGTATATATATAGTATTTAAAGAACAGACAAATGCAGGTAAATAGTAGCAGGGTATATCCACTGCGATAGATATATAATATTATAATATTATCAGGGTGTATCCTCTGATATAATAATAAATATAATAGTCAGGGTATATCCACTGAGATATATATATCATAAATAATAATCAGGGTATATCCACTGATGTATGTAATATAGGTAAATTGAAATGACAGTACAGAATTTAAATACATATATATTTATGTACTATATTATATAGTATAGTATATATAGATAATAGAATGAATTGACAGTGCAAGAATTAATATATATATATATATATATTAGCTGTATTATCCAGCTGAATATTAATATATATATATATATATATATATATATATATATATATATATATATATATATATATATATATATATATATATATATATATATATATAATAGGTGCAGGAAATAAATGCAGAAAAATAAAATAAAGGAAAAATGCATAGTGTAGTAATTATATAATAGCATATTATATATACATATCATATAAATATATATATAAAAAAATAGATACCTATTTAGTAATTATATACTATAATATAGTATATAAATATACATATATAGATATACATATACATATATAAATATATATATGTATAGAATATTTATAGATATATATCTATAATATATATACAGCATAATATACTGTAAATATATATAATTATACATATAAATACATAGTAATATACATATATATACATATATATATACATATATATATACATATATATACATATATATACATATATATACATATATTATATATATATAGACATGTATTAGAGATTATATACGTATTTATGTATAGTATAGGTATATATACCTTACAGGTGGCAGGGGGGTCCCACACGGTGTCGCTGGCGAGAGGACGGCGGCGGAGGCAGCCGGAGGTGGCCGGAGGAGCAGCAACAACAGCAGTGGCTACTGGCAGCAGTAGCAGCAGCAGCTTGCGGGGGCTCTGGCCGGCGGAGGAGCGGCGGGGGTGGCCGGGCAGGCGGCGGGTTCGGGAGAGGGAAGGGTGGCGGTCAGGTTGGTGGTGGTGGCGGAGGTCCACGACGGCGGTGGCGGCGGCTAGGGGCGGCCGGAGGTGAGGGTGGTGGTGTAGTCGGGATTCTGGCCGGGGCACTGTGGGGGTGAGGGTGGCCGGAGGAGGTGTCGTGGGGCGGTGAGGGCTGGTGGTCCGGTGGAGGGGAGGACGGCGAGTCGAATGGGAATGGTGGCGGTGGTCGGCGACGGCCGGAGGCGGCGCTGGGGGTGGATGGGAGTGGTGGTGGTGCTGTGGACAGTGAGGGAAGGAAGAGGTTACGGGGGCTGTGGCCGGCGGAGCAGGGCGGCGCTGGTGGTGGGGCTTGGCCGAAGGGGAGAGGGGAGGGTGGCGAAGGGTTGGCCGGAGTTGGGCGGCCGGGGGTGGTCGGAGGGAGGAGTTGTGGGGATTTGAATGGGAGGGGTATAGGGTTTATATAGGGTTTGGGAATGAGTGGCAAAGTTGTAATTAAGTCCAACTTTAGGGGTATTTAGGTCTTTTTGGTATTTGGGATATTTTTACAGGATTTCTCTGGATTTTTGGGTGGGTCCCATTCACCTATGGTCTAGCCAATAGAATTAGGCCACCTAGCATGCAATTTTGCATATAAACCCCTAACTTTTCAATAATTGCATAAATGCATAAAATTTGTATTTTGCGTAATTTCGCAATTTACCAAATTTCAGATACTGATTTTTCGTAATTCTGAATTGTACAAAAATGAGGGAAATAGCTGGAGAAAATGTTTTGGACAGGGTGGGGGTGAGTCTGGACAGATGCAGGGTCTGATTCTGCAGGTGATACGGTCATCGTATTTATTATTTAATAAATACTGCGCACGGTGTTCACTAATTATTTAGAGGCTATTAGGGTCATAATTTTTCTACGGTGTCAAAACGATAACTGAAGTACAATTAGAGTAGAATATTATCGTATTTTTGGTTGGGCAAAACATGTGTCTACTGGTCCTTAAATCACTAGGGTACAGAGGTGGGTAAAAGCAGAAATTAAAATAGGTAATAAATACGTACGTCTGTAACGATATTTGTGCGACTAAAACGAAGCACCAGATGAGGTTTCTGGAAGTTGCTAAAAATACAAAAAAAGTAGTCTAGCAAGTCTAGGGCAGGGATGTGAAATTTGTTTAGGGTTAACAGCTAGTGTGGTGCCCTAATTAATTGTGTAATAAATAGGTGCACAATCAGTAGAATATATAATAAATAAAATTTTAAAAAGTTGCTATAATTCTGATTAGTCTAAAACTAATCCTAAATTTCTGAAATCTGGTCGAGGGAGTTTACAATCTACCCTCCTTAGAATATTTCGTCCTCGAAATAAAAACAACCATATAAGATGATTAAGAAAAAATTGAATTTGAAATATTGGACATACCCTGGTTTGGAAATAGATGGGGATAACGCTGACGAACATCCTCTTCTCGTTCCCAGGTGGATTCACCTGGTGCATGATGTCTCCATGCAATACGAACAAGAGGAATAGTCTGACCTTGCAGCACTTTCTCGCTACGGTCCAGGATCTCTACAGGCTCCTCCTGGTATGATAAGCTCGGCCCGATGGTGATCTCTGAATAGTCCAGCACATGACTCGGGTCTGGAATGTACCTCCTCAGCTGAGATACGTGGAAGACGTCATGTACTCCTTCCAAGGTCTAAGGTAGAGCTAGCCTGTAAGCAACTTCTCTGACGCGATCTAGCACATCGAAGGGTCCAATGTACCTTGGACTTAGCTTCCCTCTTCCTCCAAATCTGATAGTTCCTCTGGTAGGTGAGATCTTCAAGAACACATGCTCCCCTACTTGGAACTCTAGAGGTCTGCGATGAATGTTGGCCCAGTGCTTCTGTCTGTCTTGTGCACCTCGTAGGTGTCCCTGGATCTTCTTTACTTTCTCCACCGTACGAATAATCAGTTCTGGCCCCTGAATCTGTCTCTCGCCTACATCACTCCAGCATACTGGGGAGCGGCATTTCCTTCCATACAAAGCTTCAAAGGGAGCCATTTGGATGCTCGCTTGATAGCTGTTGTTGTAGGAAAATTCCACCAGATGTAGGTGATCTTCCTAGGATTCGCTGAAATCAAGCATACAGGCTCTCAGCATATCTTCTAGAGTCTGGATGGTACGCTCTGACTGGCCATCTGTCTGCGGATGATACGAGGTGCTGAACTTGAGGCGGGTACCAAGACTTTCTTGCATACTTCGCCAAAAGTAAGATGTAAACCTCGTATCCCTGTCAGATATTATACTGACTGGTACTCCATGCAGACGCACTATCTCCTTCATGTACATATCTGCCAAGACTTCGGTAGATTGTCCGACTCTGAAAGGTAGGAAATGAGCAGCCTTAGTGAGTCTGTCTACAATCACCCAGACAGCATTACGACCACTAGGACTTCTTGGGAAGCCCGTAACAAAGTCCATCGTAATGTGTTCCCATTTCCATTCAGGTATTAGGAGGGGTTGAAGTAGACCGGCAGATCTTTGATGTTCAGCCTTGACTTGCTGACACACCAGGTATTTAGCCACAAAGCGTGTTATTTCCCGCTTCATTCCATGCCACCAGTAATATTTCGCAGATCTCTGTACATCTTGGTGCCTCCCGGATGTATAGAGTATGTTGAGCTATGAGCTTCTGACATCAGCTCATTACGAAGTTCTCCATTTGGAACATAAAGACGATCACCACATCTTAGAGTCCCATCTTCGTGTATGCGACATCCTGTCTGGATTCCAGCTTCTGTTCTTTGGCGAAGCCTCTGAAATCTTGCATCTGCTGGTAGAGCAGCTTTGATTCTTTCCACCAAGGTTGATTGCAGCTGGTAGTTTGATAACTGGCCGTCAAGTACTGGCATAATGACCTCTATTCCCAACTTTTCTAGATCTCTCAGCAGATCTGGTTGGGTGATCATAAAGAATGCCGAGGGTCTTCTGCTTAGAGCATCTGCTACCACATTTGCTTTCCCAGGATGGTACTGTAGATCAATCTCGAAATCCGTCATCACTTCAAGCCATCGTCTTTGCCTCAGATTTAAGTCTTTCTGAGTGTAGACATATTTCAGGCTCTTATGATCGGTAAAAATCTCCACTCGTTCGCCGTATAGATAGTGTCTCCATAGCTTCAGGGCGAAGATGACTGCTGCAAGCTCCAGATCATGAGTGGGGTAATTCTTCTCATGAGTCCTCAGTTGTCTTGAGGCATAAGCTACAACCTTCCCATGTTGCATTAAGACACAACCAAATCCTTTTTCGGATGCATCGCTATAAATGACGAAACCTCCGGATCCAGATGGTATAGTCAAAATGGGGGCTGTAGTCAGACGCTTCTTCAACTCATCAAAAGCTGCCTGGCATTCTTCAGTCCATAAGAACTCCTGCTCCTTGCGGGTAAGGCGAGTAATCGATTCCGAGATTCTTGCAAAGTTTTCTACGAACCTCCGGTAATATCCGGCAAGTCCTAGAAAGCTTCTCACCTCTGAGACATTGGTCGGAGTTGGCCATGTCTCCACAGATGAAATCTTTGCAGGGTCCACCGAGATGCCTTCTCCTGTGATCACGTGCCCAAGAAAAGCAACACGATCAAGGAAAAATTCACACTTGCTCATCTTGGCATAAAGGCTCTCCCGTCTCAGCGTCTCTAGTACCAGTCTTAAGTGCTCCTCATGTTCCTCGTGGCTCTTCGAATACACCAGAATGTCGTCGATGAAGACTACCACGAACTGGTCCAGATATTGATGGAAGACTCGGTTCATCAGATTCATGAATACAGCAGGTACATTAGTCAGTCCAAATGGCATCACCAGAAACTCGTAATGACCATAACGAGTTCTGAATGCTGTCTTTGGAATGTCTTCTCTCCGTACCTTGACCTGATGATAGCCTGATCTCAAGTCTATCTTCGAATACCACGGCTCCTGTTAGTTGATCGAACAGGTCATCAATTCTCGGCAAGGGATACTTGTTTTTGATTGTTAGAGCGTTGAGAGCTCTGTAATCAATACACATGCGATATGTTCCGTCCTTCTTTGGTACAAACAGCACTGGTGCTCCCCAGGGTGATGCACTAGGACGAATAAATCCCTTGATCTGTAATTCCTCCAGTTGAAGCTTCAGTTCGTCAAGCTCCTTCTTCGCCAGTCGGTATACATTGGAGGATACTGGTGCAGCTCCGAGAATTAGCTCAATAATGAACTCCACTTCTCTGTCAGGCGGTAGGCCTGGCAATTCTTCTGGAAATACGTCCGCGAACTCTGCTATAACTGATGGAAGTGCTGTCTCCATCGCCATGTAAGCTCTAGGAGTCTGGCCTACTCCTTGCTCTATGGTTCCTCGGGCATATTCGAACTCCGGGTGATCTGGGGGTCTAAAGATAACACTACCCTTACGGCAGTCTAAGATAGCGTCGTTCTGGCTTAGCCAGTCCATGCCTAAGACAACGTCGAAATTTGGCATGGGGAGTACCAAAAATCGCGCTCTTAGTCCTCTACTACAAACAACTACCGGACAGATTTCGATAATGTTGGTAACTGGAACAATACCTCCTCCAGTAAGTATTTTCCAACACTTGGGTAGCGGGGAAGTGGATAGCTTGTGCATGGCTACGAAACTACTGGATATGAAAGACAAAGTAGCCCCAGAATCGAATAATACAGTTGCAGGTAATGATGCAACTAAAATGGTACCTGATATAGTTTCCCCTTCAGGCTCTTCTGCAACTGCAGCTAACACAAAGACTTGTCCCTGTCTTTGCCCTCCAGGTTGTTGTCTGGCCTTGAAATGGGTCTCCTGAGTAGGCAAGGGTGCTCCTCTCTGATATCCTCCTGATGTGGAGGGTAGCATCTTCTGGGCTTGTGCTCCTGGCTTCTGCCCTTGCCGAGGTGTTGCATCTCTGCGTTGTGGGCAGTCTTTGGCCATGTGTTGGTTAGCTCCACATAGCAAGCATAATCCCAGCTTCTTCCTGCAGTCTCTCATAAAATGCCCCTTTTTGCCACAAAAGTGACAAATCGGGAGCTCCTTCTTCTGGTAAGGCCCCGTTGTCTGCTGAGTCTGATATTGGGGACGACGTATAGGTCCTCCTGCTCCTTGCTGATTCTTGGCCGGGAAGGTTGGATTTGAGCGTTTGGCTCCTCGGTCAATTGCTTCTTGCTCCCTCGCTTCGGTAAGAACCTCGTTGTAGGAGATTCTTGACTGCATTATTGTGTACCTCTGGAGCTCGTAGTTAAGGTCATGGTGGAATCTTTTAGCCTTCTTCAGCTCGTTCGGGATCAGATCAGCACCGAAACGACTCAGTCGGCTAAACTCCGCGTCGTAAGCATCGACAGTCATGTTTCCCTGCTCCAGGTGCAGGAATTGAGAGTATAGGGCATTCTGGACTGTCGCTGGAAAGTACTTGGCATTGAAGTGCTCCAAGAATTGTTGCCAAGTTTGGTCTTTGCCGACGCTGCGCTCTATGGATTCCCACCAGTGATGGGCGTTGCCAAGAAGTTGGCCCCTTACAGCGGTCATCCATAGGTCGGGGGTGAGTTGCGATCCTTCTAGCAGCATTTCGGTGTTGGAGATCCAATCGGAGATCTCCTCAGGAGTTTCGTTGCCTTTGAAGTCTCTCGGGCTCATTTGGCGGAAGCCTCGAACTGTGCCCGCTGGTTGGACAGGTGCGGGTGCCGGAGTAGTAGCTCTCTCCAAAGCCGTCATCAGAGTCTGTCGCAGAGCTTCAGTCTGCTACCACTGAGACTGTCTCAGGGCCTCAGTCTGTTGCCACTGGTTCTGCAACATCGTTTGGAGGAACTGCAACATTTGAGGTTGACCCTCAAGCTGTGGCATTAAGATTGGCAAGGCTGGAGGTGGAGGCAATAGTGTCTCCGCCTGCGGTGTTGTCTCCTCGCCAGAATTCTGGTGATTGGACGGGGTTCCTTAGACACTTGGCGAGGTGTTTGTGGCTTGATCAGCCCCATTATTCGCAGGTTTCCCGGGTATGTCCATATTTCTGAAAAAAATAGAGTAATTAAAAAAAACACAAAAGAGATAATAATTGATAATCAAGCAAGATACAATTATAAAAAAATTTTTAAAAAAAAGGTGTCAGTGAGGATGAGACCTAATGTTTCTATCCTATTTGCAGGCTTGCTGGGCATGTTATCATACCACTAGCAATGAAAAGATAGACCTGCATGGGCCACCACTAAAACCGTGTCACACCCCAGTCCCAAAATGTCAGGAACTAGGCCACGTGTCACTGGCCAGCTGACACGTCACTATGGGCTTAATCCACTTTGATGGACCCAAAGGGACGTGCTACGCTGTCCTAAAATACTACAAGTATAGAACAGGTAAAACTATCTCATCCACAACAATATGTCAGAAAAACAAGTGCTGAAATATATATAAAACTGAGTCTGATACAGTACACAACTGGTGAGAATACAAGTCTACTACAAAAACTGATAATAGCGCAGAAAAATCAGATAGACTAAGCAGTGTCTATCTGAGCAAAACATCTCCATCTCCTGGTGGCAGGCTTCTAGGGTCAAGCATACTCTGAGGGTGTCTCCTCGAGCTTCTCCTCGGTAGCACATCTAGCCTCCTGATCAGGGCCGTACACAGTGGGGTAGAAAGCCTCGTCTAGATCTGGCAGGGAACCAGGTCCTCAGTGGGACATAACAAGATACAGAAAATGACATACCATGTATGTAAATACTGAATAAAGAAAATAAATACAGGGTGCTAACCATCTAAGTGAAATGCAAGTAAAGATCTTGTAGTACGCATGGGAATGTGTGGCTAGACATACGCTGACGTAATTCACCAATCGTGGTGACTGGCTAGTATATGTGTCGTATGCCCCCTGACTCAAGGGCACTCTGCAATCGACCATCACTGGTACGAAGGTATAAAACATTATTGGAGGGGGTGTCCCATACGTCTACTAGTTATCTTTCCCATCCCCATGAAACTAAATGTCAAGTCGTACATTTCCTGAGTTATTCTAATCCGTGATGCGGGTCACACGTACTGGTAGCTAATCACATACGCAGCTCGCATCCCAATATATAATGCAACCCTGTTGCGTGTTCCCGTGATAGGGTCTAGGAGAATATCAAAATACTCTCACAGCTGTTGGTGAGTCTGTAATGCTAAGTTATTTATACTAATCGTCAACGTATTAGTTGACTGTATCAGAGGCAGTCTCTGGTACTTATAGTATATGAATATCAAGAACAAAACAGTTATCAATAATTGAATTTAAACATTAACTTAGCAAGGTATACTTGCCTACTCCCTGGTAATGTTGATAACCTGATTTCACAGTCAGGTTTGAAAGTGCTGGTGACAGGGGTCACTGGCTGTGCTGAAGTTGGTTTCTGTTACAACAGATAGTGTTTGTGAATATCTTGGTTGCAAATAATAAGTATACATTTATCTATACTTATATACATATATATGATATAGATATATATATATATAGTATGTATATAGATATAGTATATATAGCAGTATATATATAGTATTTAAAGAACAGACAAATGCAGGTAAATAGTAGCAGGGTATATCCACTGCGATAGATATATAATATTATAATATTATCAGGGTGTATCCTCTGATATAATAATAAATATAATAGTCAGGGTATATCCACTGAGATATATATATCATAAATAATAATCAGGGTATATCCACTGATGTATGTAATATAGGTAAATTGAAATGACAGTACAGAATTTAAATACATATATATTTATGTACTATATTATATAGTATAGTATATATAGATAATAGAATGAATTGACAGTGCAAGAATTAAAATATATATATATATTAGCTGTATTATCCAGCTGAATATTAATATATATATATATATATATATATATATATATATATATATATATATATATATATATATAATAGGTGCAGGAAATAAATGCAGAAAAATAAAATAAAGGAAAAATGCATAGTGTAGTAATTATATAATAGCATATTATATATACATATCATATAAATATATATATAAAAAAATAGATACCTATTTAGTAATTATATACTATAATATAGTATATAAATATACATATATAGATATACATATACATATATACATATATAAATATATATATGTATAGAATATATATAGATATATATCTATAATATATATACAGCATAATATACTGTAAATATATATAATTATACATATAAATACATAGTAATATACATATATATATACATATATATATACATATATATATACATATATATACATATATATACATATATTATATATATATAGACATGTATTAGAGATTATATACGTATTTATGTATAGTATAGGTATATATACCTTACAAGTGGCAGGGGGGTCCCACACGGTGTCGCCGGCGAGAGGACGGCGGCGGAGGCAGCCGGAGGTGGCCGGAGGAGCAGCAACAACAGCAGTGGCTACTGGCAGCAGCAGCAGCAGCAGCAGCAGCTTGCGGGGGCTCTGGCCGGCGGAGGAGCGGCGGGGGTGGCCGGGCAGGCGGCGGGTTCGGGAGAGGGAAGGGTGGCGGTCAGGTTGGTGGTGGTGGCGGAGGTCCACGACGGCGGTGGCGGCGGCTAAGGGCGTCCGGAGGTGAGGGTGGTGGTGTAGTCGGGATTCTGGCCGGGGCACTGTGGGGGTGAGGGTGGCCGGAGGAGGTGTCGTGGGGCGGTGAGGGCTGGTGGTCCGGTGGAGGGGAGGACGGCGAGTCGAATGGGAATGGTGGCGGTGGTCGGCGACGGCCGGAGGCGGCACTGGGGGTGGATGGGAGTGGTGGTGGTGCTGTGGACAGTGAGGGAAGGAAGAGGTTGCGGGGGCTGTGGCCGGCGGAGCAGGGCGGCGCTGGTGGTGGGGCTTGGCCGGAGGGGAGAGGGGAGGGTGGCGAAGGGTTGGCCGGAGTTGGGCGGCCGGGGGTGGTCGGAGGGAGGAGTTGTGGGGATTTGAATGGGAGGGGTATAGGGTTTATATAGGGTTTGGGAATGAGTGGCAAAGTTGTAATTAAGTCCAACTTTAGGGGTATTTAGGTCTTTTTGGTATTTGGGATATTTTTACAGGATTTCTCTGGATTTTTGGGTGGGTCCCATTCACCTATGGTCTAGCCAATAGAATTAGGCCACCTAGCATGCAATTTTGCATATAAACCCCTAACTTTTCAATAATTGTATAAATACATAAAATTTGTATTTTGCGTAATTTTGCAATTTACCAAATTTCAGATACTGATTTCCCGTAATTCTGAATTGTACAAAAATAAGGAAAATAGCTGGGGAAAATGTTTTGGACAGGGTGGGGGTGAGTCTGGACAGATGCAGGGTCTGATTCTGCAGGTGATACGGTCATCGTATTTATTATTTAATAAATACTGCGCACGGTGTTCACTAATTATTTAGAGGCTATTAGGGTCATAATTTTTCTACGGTGTCAAAACGATAACTGAAGTATAATTAGAGTAGAATATTATCGTATTTTTGGTTGGGCAAAACAGGTATCTACTGGTCCTTAAATCACTAGGGTACAGAGGTGGGTAAAAGCAGAAATTAAAATAGGTAATAAATACGTACGTCTGTAACGATATTTGTGCGACTAAAACGAAGCACCAGATGAGGTTTCTGGAAGTTGCTAAAAATACAGAAAAAGTAGTCTAGCAAGTCTAGGGCAGGGATGTGAAATTTGTTTAGGGTTAACAGCTAGTGTGATGCCCTAATTAATTGTGTAATAAATAGGTGCACAATCAGTAGAATATATAATAAATAAAATTTTAAAAAGTTGCTATAATTCTGATTAGTCTAAAACTAATCCTAAATTTCTGAAATCTGGTCGAGGGAGTTTACAATATTCTATAATATCGTTTGATGGCCTGTTTATGGCCTTCGTTACTCTTTTGTGCAAGAAGAGCTCATAGAAAGTGATCCATTGCTCGAACATATAGCAAAAATGGTTTTTCTACGATCGAAGACACCAGAACTAGCAAATTTGTTAAATATCGTTTGATGTCATCGAATTCTTGTTGACATGCTCCATTTTAGACAAAGGATACACCTTTTTTTATTAACTGAGTGAAGGGTCGACATCGTCCCGAAAGATTGTAGACAAATCTTCTAATGTATGCCAGTCGGCCTTGTAGACCACGAAGTTCTTTGAGATTATGTGGAGGCTGTATTTAGAGGATAGCTTTGATTTTATCGGGTTTAATGTGAATACCTTTGGAAGTTATGACAAATCCGAGGAATTTTCTACTGGAGACTCCTAGAAAGGATTTAGTTAGATTTATCTTTAATTAGTAATGGCGCATCAATTCGAACACAATATTCAAATCTTGAAGGTGATCATCTTTAAGACGACTTTTGACAACAATATCATCCATGTAACATTCTACTATTTTTCGTAAATGCTTCTAAAAAATTATACTCATGGCTCGTTGATACGTTGCACCCGCATTCTTCAAGCCGAAGGGCATGACTATATAATAGTAAATTCTCAATGGTGTATAAAAAGAAGTATATTTTTTGTCATTAGGTGACATCTTAATTTGATTGTATCCAGAAAACCCATCCATGAAGGATATACGTTCAAATCTGCATGTATTATCGATCATGACATCTGTGATGTGAAAGAAAAAATCGTCTTTTAGACAGGCCAAGTTCAGATCTTGATAATCTACGCAGACCCAGACCTTTCTATTTTTTTCATGACTGGAACAATATTAGCTATCCAGCCAGGATATTGCTTTTCTCGAACGAAGCCACATGCTATGAGTTTCTTGACTTCTGCTTCCATTGTTTCCATCATATCCAGACGAAATCACCATTGCTGCTGTTTCACCGATTTAGCATTCGAAAGAATTTTGAAGTTGTGTATGGCTATTCGAGGATCTAGGCCAAGCATATCCTCATAACTCCAGGCAAAGATATCGATATATTTTTTTATTAGTTGGAGTAAAGCATGTTGATTTTCTTCAGGAAGACTCTTGCTAATAAAGATTGGTCTTAGGGAAAATTCTTCTTCTACATCAATTTGGACTATTTCAACCTCTGTAGGTGGTTCATATTGCTCAAACTGAAGCTCTCATTGAGTATCCATTTATTGTGTCCATGGATCATTCTCGAATGGTTCTAATAGTTCAAGGTCTTTATTATCTAGGGCAGTTAAAACCATATTTACAGAGAAAGCCTATTTGAATACGTCACCCATGCTTTTGTTAGAATTCCTTAATGATGAGTCAGAGGAATGAGAATACATCTCTTCCTCCGATTCTGAAGGAGTTGATTTGTGCAGGTTGATGTCGAGAGGCTTCAAAGGATTTGGACGAGTAGTACATCATTTGACTCCGATTATCAAAGGCTCATCTTTTGGGGTATCTTCAGCTTCATCAATAGCTTGATTAGCTTCTTCTTTTATATACTCTGATATTTAAAGTACTGAGTGAGCAAAATAGGTTTTGACACCTTTGAATGGGTTGAGGTCAGCTACATCTGTTTTGACTTCTCCCATACTGTTCATATATTTGAAGCATTGATGTAGAGTGGAGGGTACAATTTTATGCTCGTGTATCCATAGCCATCCCAATAAAACGTTGTAGGATACGTTAGAGTGAACCATATAGAATGTAACTTCAGTACATAGATAGACTATCTGAATTTTTAGGCATATCTTTTTCAGCGGTTTACTCCTTCCAGTGTTGAAGCCTAGAATGGTAGTGCTAGTAGTAGATAGGTTGTGCATTGGTATCTTTAATCCTCTCAGTGGGCTTTTAAGAATGATGTTGAGTGAAGAACCAGGGTTGATTTGAATCTGGTTCACCTTGATAGATCCGATGTAACCGGTATAATACAAAGGTCTGTCATGCTGATTATCCTTGAGTAGCATATCATCTTGCGTAGAGGTGGTGTTAGAAATCTTCTCGATCATGCTGTGAAATTGAGGACATGCTAATAGTTCTTCGTCAGGCATCTTGAGTTGAGCTAAGCATGAGTTTACATGTATCAGAGCTTCGCTCAAAGCTTCACGAGTCTCCCTTGACAAATGAAGTAACTCGAATATGGAAAGTCAGGCTGGGATATTGGCTACTTGTGCCAATATGTCAAAATTATAGAGATTTTCAAGTCCTTGGGGGTACATCTTCTTCAAGGATTTGTAAAAGCATACTTCCTTTTGTTTCCCTTTCTCTGTTATAGTAGGCTTCGAAGGACCAGGTTCGATTGTGACCGAAGTAACATGAGTTGGCAAAGTAGAAAGAGTATCAAGAACATCTTCTGGGACAGATTCGCAAGTTTTATGATAATTTTTGCCATGCGTGGTACCAGTCATGGCTTCTTCTTCGGGTGTCACAACCCGCACCCGAAAAATCGGGCATGAGCCGTGGGTACGTTCAGCCTACGCCGCAGCATCGGCTGTAGAACGCTGTCTAGGTCAAAACTATCTATAACTCACAATAACCTGTCAAGATAACCTCTCCAAAAGGAGGACAATATTATAATATATACATAAACTCAATCACAATAACTAGGGGAAGAGTAAAAGCATGATAAGATAACAACAAAAGAAACAAAGAACCAAAGAGAGCAAGTACAATATCCAAAATATACAGTCCAAGTCTAAGAGTCTACAACATCCCATAGTAGCAGCAAAATAATAATACAGTCATCCAAAACCAACTGGGAACAAACCAAGTAAAACCCACCTAGTTATACTAGGGCGCTAGCGACGTCTCCTCAGTTGGGATGGGCCCCTCCTCTATCTCAGGGTCACAACAATCGTCGACGCTTGGCCCGTTGTAAGTCGGGCAAAAGTCTTCAAGATCCTCTAAAAAAATATATTCAGTCAGGATTAGAGCGAAGTACATAACTCTGAAAGTAACTCCAAATATATGGTAAGATATATATGACTAGCAATAGAAAAAAATAAAAGATGCACAGGAAAGTAAATACATGGTAGAACTGATAAAGTAACTGTAATATAAAACTGGGAAACAATACAAGTGGTAAAGAAGTAACTGAATATGAGAAAATAGGAATACTAGCTAAGTGCCTTGAGCACAAGTTCGTTATGTGATCGGCTTGGGTTGCACATGATTTATTCTACGATAACTCCGTTATGTGTGAGTTGCATAACCGACATACACATGAATACTATTTGGATTTGATCACATAACCAACTTCTACTCCCCTCCCCCACTAATACTCTTGGATCCAACCACGACACGCTACGTACATGATAAATAACTCACACACATAAAAGCAAGAGCACACGAATCACATGAAGCACATGAGAATCAATACCCAAAGCACATGATAAAATACACGTGATAGGGTATCCGCTGAACACGGTAAGGAGGATAACATCTCATGACGGGATCCAACTAGTACCAGCTCGTGAAATAATTTGTCCGAATCAAGTATTAACAGTTCTAGAATAGGTAATATATACGCTATCATAAAATAGAAATGATCAGAGGTAGGTGCTCGCCTGACGTCCTGAGCAACTAGTGAGGATCGAGATCCGGATTGGCGTCGCAAAGAGCTATTGTGAAAAGCACGGTTAAACAGGATTCTAAAGAGTTAAACAGATATAAATTAACTAAAAATAAGATTCTAGGGTTGTTCTAGGTCAAACGGGTCAAACCGATGAATTCTGGGTTAAAAAATCAACCAGAGGTCCAAAAAGTCAACTCTAGGCCAAAACTAGGTCAAAGGTTGCTTTGGCGGTCAACCGGGGCAATTACGGTCAACTCTAGGTCAAACTAGGGTGCCCCTAAAATTCTAGGTCAAAACTAGCTCATTAAGCTAGTAAACCCTCAAACTCGCCTTCTTGAGATACCGGGATACCCCCGGTATCCGATATCTCAACCTACACTATATACCCCGCCTATACCCTCTAATATATACCCTAACACGTATATATATATATATATATATATATATATATATATATATATATATATATATATATATATATATATATAAAACTAACTCTAACCCCATTCCTAGGCAAAAGTCCAATACCTCTTCCCGATACCTAATACCTTGAGTATCTCAAGATATTGAGATACCTTACCTTACCCTTCTCATCTCACTAACTATATATATATATATATATATATATATATATATATATATATATATATATATATATATATATATATATATATATATATATATATATATCATCTGCTGCTGCTACTACATGCTGCTGCTGCTACCTGCTGCTACTATTGCTGCTGCTGCCACTTGCTGCTGCTACTCCTACATGCTGCTGCTGCTACTGCCACTTGCTACTGCTGATGCTCCTACATGTTGCTGCTGCTGCTCCCTCTATCTCACTCACTCACTCACTCACTAACTCACTCACTTCGACACTCACACACACTACACACATACATATATATATATATATATATAACGCACACACTATACATATATACACACACACACACACACACACACACACACACACACACACACACACATATATATATATATATATATATATATATATATATATATATATGGGTGGTTGTGCGTGTGTTGGTGTGTGTGTTAGTGTGTGTATATAAGATATATATATATAGGTATATATATATGTGTGTGTAAGTGTGTGTGTATATATATATATATATATATATATATATATATATATATATATATATATATATAAACTCAAAAATCCTAATACACACTCTCCAAAGCTAAACCAACCCGGCACAAGCCCGAAACCTAAAAAGCAAGTCGAAATGGCCATTTGGTTATTTCGACGAACACTTGGAGTGTGGCTTGCGATATCTCGCAAAACGTACGCCAAACCTAATCGAAATCGACCCAAAATTTACCCACGAGTTTTAATCGATGTCTAGAACCTCACAAAAATGTTAGCCCTCCGAATTTAGGTCCGTGGCAAAATTTCACATGCACGTGGAACCCACGACGAAGGAAAACTCCCAAATTGTCCGAAACGCTCAAAACTCTTTGATACGACCTCGCATGTCCGAACGAGGACACATACCTACTCTCAAGACACCCAAGCACGTCTACCTAGGTCCGTCTAACCTAGGGCAATATCCAAAATAGACTAATCTCGAATTTTACCCGAAATTGACACAAAACCTTATGTCAAAGTCTCCAAACCTATCCAAACAAGTTATAACTTTCTCCCATGGGTAGTCCTAAAGTCTAGGAAGGTTCTAAACTATTAATTACAATATATTAAAGTAATCACTAAGAGGAAAGTTTGGGTTTACCTCTTGGGAGTTGGAATCCCAAGGCCAAAGTCTCCAAAAATCCTAGAATTTACCACACCAAGCCTCCAAACCTAGCTTCTACACCAAATCTAGGCTCTACACACCTAGGTTAGAAAGAATGGAAGATTAGGGTTTACATTAATGAGAGAAGTAAATGAAGGAAGAGAGAAAAGGTGAAGATACTTACCTGAAATTGGAGAGAAGTAAATGAAAGAAGTGAGGAAAGAGAATTGAGAGAGGAAAATGAAGAAGAAGAAAATGGAAAGGAAGAGGGGGGAGGGCATATAGAAATAGGGTTAGGGTTAGAGTTACAAATTCTAAAATACCCCTCAACTTAAGTCATGCTAATTAGGGTTTTAGGTTTGGGGTTTCTAAACCAATCTAACTAATCCAAAACAACCCAGCTAGATAATTAAAAATAAAATAACTATTCTAAACCAATAAATAAGTCTGACAAGGGTGTTGGTTGGGTCTGACAAGGGTCCACTAGGGTCTGACACGGGTCCAAACTAGCCAAAATCCTAAAACAACCAATAAAAATAAATACAACAAACTAATTAAATATAAATATAATATTTATGACTAATACACTATTAACCAAATAAAATAAAATAAAAAATCCTATTTCTAGAATTGGGTAGTGACAAGCCTACCCTCCTTAAAATAATTGTCCTCGAAATTAAAAGATAAAACTAGGACAGGAATGCAAGGAAAAGAAAGAACCATACCTCAAGGCTCGAAAAGATAAGGGTATCGCTCGCGCATTTCCTCATCCCTCTCCCAGGTCGACTCACTTAGAGAGTGATGCCTCCACACGACGTGAACCAAGGATCCAGAATCTCCACCAGCTGCTCTGGATAGCTAAGAGTATGGCCCACCATAATCTTTGAGTGATCCAATACGTGACTGGGATCCACCACGTACCGTATCAACTGCGACACGTGGAACACATCATGAACTCCCTCTAGCGTAGGCGGCAAATCTAGCCAATACGCCACAACACCGACCCTCTCAAGGATGCTGAAGGGTCCGATGAAACATAGGCTAAGCTTCCCGCCTCCACCGAAGCGAATAGTGCCCCGCATCGAAGAAATTCTCAGGAATACCAGATTACCAACCTAGCACAAACAAGGTCTCAGCACTTAATCTAAAACAAGCAATCACAAGCAAACAAAAAAAAAATCTAAATTCTAAGCCAGACCTCAAACTCTAAAGGTTTCTGGTGGCTATCGGCCCAATGCCGTAGCTTGTCCTGCGCCACCCGAAGTCTATCTCACCTACATTATTCCATGATAACAGAGTGCGACACCTCCGTCCATACAATGTCTCGAATGGTGATATCTCGATACTGGCTTGGTAGCTATTATTGTTAGTAAACTGTACCAAGTGCAAGTGATCCTCCAAAGAGCCTCTGAAATCCAAAACACAAGTGTAAAGCATGTCCTCGAGGGTCTGAATGGTCCTCTTCGACTGACCGTCTGTCTGTGGGTGATATGCAGTACTAAACTTGAGCTGGGTGCCCAAGCTAGCCTACAGACTCCTCCAGAAATGTGAAGTAAAGTGACTGTCCCGGTCTGATACTATGCTCACAGAAACTCTATACAGTCTGACTATCTGGCGCACATACATCTCTGCTAGTCTCTTCGTAGACATACCCACTTTGAATGGTAGAAAGTGGGCCAATTTGGTCAACCTATCTACGATGACCCAAATCGTATCCTTCTCTCCTAGAGAACGGAGAAGCCCAGAAACAAAATCCATGGTCACATGCTCCAATTTCCACTCCAAAATGGGTAACGGCTGGAGCAACCCTCCTGGCCTTTGCCTCTCCGCCTTCACCTGCTGGCACACTAAGCATCGGGATATGAAGCGTGCTACCTTCCGCTTTATCCCATACCACCATACATGCTCTCTCAGATCTCTATACATCTTATTGGTACCTGGATGCATAGAGTACTGTGATCGATGCACCTCCTGAAGAACCTCCTCGCGCAACGACCCACTCGGCACACACAAACTGGTACCGTACCGCAATGAACCTTCATCAGCAATGATGAAGTTATCTGATACTCCAATCTGAACCTGTGCCCTGATGCTCCTCAGGGACTCATCCTCAAATCGTGTAGCCCTGATCTAATCTATCAACTCTGACTGAATCTGCAGTCCCCACATCTGCATCTCAACTCCAGGCACTATTATCTTAATTCCCAAGCTCTCTAGATCTGCCAGAAGATAACGATTTATAGTCAGGCATATTGCTACCAGATACCTGTTTAGCGCATCTGTAACTATATTTGCCTTCCCTAGATGGTACTGCATTAATATGTCATAGTCTTTCATCAACTCCAACCATCTCTTCTGCCTCATGTTTAGCTCTTTTTGGGTAAACACATACTTCAAGCTCTTGTGGTCAGTGAAGATCTTCACACGCTCTCCGTATAAATAGTATTTTTATAACTTCAGAACAAAGATGACCGTTGCCAACTCCAAATCATGGGTAGGGTAGTTCTTCTCATGAGAACGTAATTGCCTAGAAGCATAGGCAATCACCCTTCTATTCTGCTGCAACACACAACCCAAACCTTTCCCCGATGTATCACTATAGATAGTGAATCCGCCAGACCCCGATGGTAATATCAACATTGGAACTGTCGTCAACCTTCTCTTTAGATCATCAAAGGCGACTTGGCACTCCTCTGACCAAACAAACTCCACGTCCTTCCGGGTCAGCCTAGACAACGGCTCTGCAATCTGGGAAAAATTCTAAAAAAATCTCCTGTAGTAACTTGCCAGCCCCAGGAAACTCCTGACCTCTGCTACTAAACTCGGAGAACTCTATGCCTCAACTGCCATGATCTTCCTTGGATCCACTGAGATCCCCTCTCCTGTCACCACATGACCAAGGAATTCAACCTTGTCAAGGAAGAACTCTCACTTCGAAAGCTTTCCATAAATATTCTTCTTCCTGAGAGTCTCTAGCACTATCCTGAGATACTCCTCATGCTCCTCTGGGGTCTTCAAATATACCAAGATGTCATCCATAAACACCACCATAAACTTGTCCAGATGCTGGTCCAAAAATCCGTCTTCGGAATATCCTCCCTCCTGACCTTCACCTGGTGGTAGCCTGTCCTCAGATCAATCCTGGAAAATACTCTTGCTCCGCTCAACTGGTCAAAGAGATCATCAATACGCGACATCAGATACTTTTTCTTGATTATGAGGTTATTCAGAGCCCTGTAGTCGATACACATCCGTATCGACCCATCCTTCTTCGGCACAAAAAGTACCAGAGCACCCCACGGAGAAGAACTAGATCTGATAAATCCCTTATCCTGAAGCTCATCCACCTTCTTCTTCAACTCTACCAGCTCACTATTGTTGACTCTATAGACGTGCTGGGATATCGGCTCTGAGCCTAGCACTAACTCTATAGAGAACTCCATATCTCTGTCCGGAGGTAACCCTAGCAACTCCTCCGAAAAGACATCCATGAACTCCGCTATCAATGGATGTGGCAACCTCTGCTCTACCAACAGGGCTCCGCAGAAGACTCCCTCGCTCTGCTCTGCTGCTCCTCTTGGAAACTCAAACTCTGGCTCTCCCGACGGACTAAACAATACGCTGCCTCCATGATAATCTATACTAGCATGGTGCATACTCAACCAATCCATCCTGAGTACAATATCGTAGCTCGGAAGTGGCATTACGAGTAGGCACACACTCAACTCTCAGCCTCCCAAGGTAACTCTCCAGTCTCTGCAGACATCACTGACTAGGATGATGCTACCCCCGGTCATGATCTTGCAGACTCTAGCTAAAGGTTCAGCAACAAGATGGTGTCTAACAACAAAAGATATAGACACAAAGCTATGTAAAACACCAAAATTAAATAAAGCAAGTGCTGGAATAGAATCAAGAAGAACAGAACCTGATATCACATCACCAACAGGCTCGACCTCCTCTACGGTCAGGGCAAAAGCTCGCCTCTGCTGGCCTCCTCGGTGCTGTTGCTGGTGCTGGACAAACCTCTGATGCTGAGTCTGCAAAGATTGTCCTCTATGTTGTACTATAGGTGCTCTGGCTGGTCCCCTCTGAGGGGCTCCTTCGTCGTGAGCTGTACGAGGGAGTGCTGAAGGGAAATCCCTCAACTGGTGATCTGTCGTACCATATAACAAGCATCTGTCCAGCCTCTTACTGCAAATATCCCATCTGTACCCCGACTTCCTACAGAAAGGGCAAGTGATTGGCTGCCTCTGACCCTGCTGTTGTCCCTGCCTCTGCTGCTGGGACGCCTGCTAGAAAGCTCATAACCCTGACCCTGGTGCTGCTGAGTTTGCTGGAACGGCCTCGTCTACTGGAAATGAGGCCTCTTGGCTGGGCCCGCACTGCTACTTGCTCCAGAAGCATCTCTACTCCTCTTGGACTTCAGCTCTAAGTCGTCCTCAGCCCTCTGAGCATCACTCAAAATCTGTTCGAAGGTTGCCTCGCGGTCACTCCTAGTCAAGGACTTGATCGCCATGACCAAACCATTATGGAACTTTTGTGCCTTTGCTGCCTCGCTCAAGCCCTCTATAAATCTGCCCAGACGGCAGAACTCTGCTGTATACTCGTCCACCAGCATGCTTCCCTGGACGAGTGCCTCAAACTAGATCTCCAAGGCACTGAGAGCCATATCCAAAAAGAATTTCTCCTTGAAAGCCTCTCAAGTAAGTCCCGATACCGCTATCCTCGTGTCAGTACAGTACCAAGTAAGGGCAAGATCGAACATCTGGCTGCCCGTTGCCTCTATCTGTATGCTGTTTGGGATCAGTGCCAGCCTGAAGATCCTTTCGATATGCTCGATCCAGTCATCCGAGTACAGGATCCCCTCTGTACCCTAAAACTCCTTGGGCTGTATCCTCTGAAAGTCAATGATGTTGCCCGGCCTAGGATGCTGTGCCTGTTCTGCCTGTGGCTGGATCTGAGCTACTCTGTCTACTGCCGTCAGGGCCACCTGGTGGGCATTCTCAATGCCCAACCTTATCACATCTACCTGTCAGTGATATGCGTCCATCATCTCCCTGAAGAATGCGAACAACTGGGCAGCGTTTACCGGTGCAGGAGGTGGTGGAGAAGGTACCACTGGAACAACATGGGTAGCTCTCGGATCGACAGGTGGATGAGGATCTCTGAGAGAAGCAGATGCTCCCTCAACAGCAGGAGTGGTGAGTGGAGCGGTAGCAGCTGCCTGAAGTCGAACAGGACGAGAGGTAGCAGACCTCTCGGTGGCAGCTGTTAGAACAGTACAATGAGACCGTGTCTTCGGAGGCATCCTTAACACAGATCAAAAAAAGTCAATACGGTACAAAATACGATATCATCAAGGAAGGACAGTAATATTTCAAAAGAAAACAATTTCAGAAAAATTAAAGATAGCAAAAGATCAGGAAGGGTCCTAGTTGTGATTGAGCACTCTCTCTCTCAGCCTATATCCTATATTCTATCACATGTAGACCTAAAAACTGGACCTGTATGGGCTACCACCAAAATTTTTATCACGACCTGCACCCAAAAAATTGAGCATGAGCCATGGGTACGTCTAGCCTACGCCGCAACATCGACAGTAGAATGCTGTCTAGGTCATAACTATCTATAACTCACTATAACCTGTCAAGATAACCTCTCCAAAAGGAGGACAATATTACAATATATACATAAACGCAATCACAATAACTAGGGGAAGCGTAAAAGCACGATAAGATATCAACAAAAGAAATAAAGAACCAAAGAGAGCAAGTACAATATCTAAAATATACAGTCTAAGTCTAAGAGTCTAAAACATTCCATAGTAGCAGCAAAATAAATAATACAGTCATCCAAAACCAACTGGGAACAAACCCAGTGAAACCCATCTAGCTATACTAGGGCGCTAGCGGCGTCTCCTCAGCTGGGACGGGCTCCTCCTTTGTCTCAGGGTCGCAATAATAGTTGACGCCTGGCCCATAGTAAGTCGGACAAAAGTCCTCAGGATCCTCTAAAAAAATATATCTAGTCAGGATTGGAGCAAAGTACATAACTCTGAAAGCAACTCCAAATACATGGTAAGGTGTATATGACAGCAATAGAAAAGAATACAAGATGCACAAAAAAGTAAATACATGGTAGAACAGATAAAGTAACTATAATATAAAACTGAGAAATAATACAAGTAATAAAGAAGTAACTGAATGTGAGAAAATAGGAATACTAGCTAAGTGCCTTGAGCACAAGTTCGTTATATGATCGTCTTGGGTTGCACATAATTTATTCTACGATAACTCCGTTATGTGTGAGTTGCATAACCGATATATACATAAATACTGTTTGGATTTGATCACATAACCAACTTTTACTCTTCTTCCCCACTAATACTCTTGGATTCAACCACGACATGCTACGTATATGATAAATAACTCGCGCACATGAAAGCAAAAGCACATGAAGCACATGAGAATCAATACCCGAAGCACATGATAAAATACACGTGATAGAGTATCCGCTGAACACGGTAAGGGGAATAATATCTTATGACGGGATCCAACTAGTACCAGCTCGTGAAACAATATGGTATTAATAATTCTAGAACAGGTGATATATACGCTATCATAAAATAAAAATGATCAGAGGTAGGTACTCGCCTGACGTCCTGAGCTATTTGTGAGGATCGAGATCCGGACTGGCGTCACAAAGACCTATTATAAAAAGCAAGGTTAAACGGAGTTCTAAAGAGTTAAAAAGATATAAAATAACTAAAAATAAGCTTCTAGGGTTGTTCTAGGTCAAACGGGTCAAACCGGTGAATTCTGGGTCAAAAAGTCAATCCGGGTCCAAAAAGTCAACTCTAGGCTGAAACTAGTCAAAGGTTGACTTTGGCGGTCAACCGGGGCAATTACGGTCAACTCTAGGTCAAACTAAGGTGCCCCTAAAATTTTAGGTCAAAACTACCTCATTAAGCTAGTAAACCCTCAAACTCGCCTCCTTGAGATACCGGGATACCCTCGGTATCCGATATCTCAACCTACGCTATATATCCCGCATATACAGTCTAATATATACCCTAACACGTATGTATATATATATATATATATATATATATATATATATATATATATATATATATATATATATATATATATATATATATATATATATAATCTACTCTAACCCCATTCCTAGGCAAAAGCCCAATACCTCGCCTCGATACCCAATACCTTGAGTATCTCATGGTTTTGGGATACCTTACCTTACCCTTCTCATCTCACTAACTATACATCTAACTATATATATATATATATATATATATATATATATATATATATATATATATATATATATATATATATATATATATATATATCATCTGCTGCTGCTACTACCTGTTGCTGCTACTGCTACCAACTGCTACTGCTGCTCCTACCTACTGCTGCTGCTGCTCCTACATGCTGCTATTGCTACTACCACTTGCTGTTGCTGCTGCTACTGCTCCTACATGCTGCTGCTGCTACTCCCTCTATCTCACTCACTCACTTACTCACTCACTCACTCACTCACTTAATCACTCACTTCGACACTCACAAATACTACACACATACTTATATATATAGCGCACACACTATACACACACACACACACACTATATATATATATATATATATATATATATATATATATATATATATATATATATATATATATATATAAGTGTATATATAACACACACACACACACACACACACACACACACACACACACACACACACACACAACCATACCAACACACGCACAACCACACCAATACACGCACAACCACCCATATACATATAAATACATACATATATATATATATATATATATATATATATATATATATATATATATATATATATATATATATATATATATATAAACTCGAAAACCCTAATACACACTCCCCAAGGCTAAACCAACCCGCGCACAAGCCCAAAACTTAGAAACCAAGTCGAAATGGCCATTTGGTTATTTCGACGAATACTTGGAGTGCGGCTTGCGATACCTCACGAAATGTACGCCAAACCTAATCGGAATCGACCCAAAATTTATCCACGAGTTCTAATCGATGTCTAAAATCTCACAAAAATACTAACTCTCTGATTCTAGGTCCGTAGGAAAATTCTACATGTACGTGGAACCCACGATGAAAGAAAATCTCCAAATCGCCCAAAACGCCCAAAACTCTGCGATACGACCTCGCGTGTCCGAACAGGGACACGTACCTATCCAAAATGGGCCAATGTCAGATTTTACCCAAAATTGACACAAAATCTTACGTTAAAGTCTCCAAACCTATCCAAACAAGTTTTAACTTTCTCCCATGGGTAGCCCTAAGGTCTAGGAATGTTCTAAACTATTAATTACACTATATTAAAGTAATCACTAAGAGGAAAGTTAGGGTTTATCTCTTGGGAGTTGGAATCCCAAGGTCAAAGTCTCCAAAAATCCTAGAATTCACCATACCAAGCCTCCAAACTAAGCTTCTATACCAAATCTAGGCTCTACACACTAGGTTAGAAAGAATGGAAGATTAGGGTTTGCATTAATAAGAGAAGTAAATGAAGGAAGAGAGGAAATGTGAAGATACTTACTTAGAATTAGAGAAAAGTAAATGAAAGAAGTGAGGAAAGAGAATGGAGAGAGAAAAATAAAGAAGAAGAAAATGGAAAGGAAGGGGGCCAGCCACGTAGAAATAGGGTTAGGGTTAGAGTTACAAATTATAAAATACCCCTCAACTTAAGTCATGCTAATTAGGGTTTTAGGTTTGGGGTTTCTAAACCAATCTAACTAATCCAAAATAATTCAGCTAGATAACTAAAAATAAAATAACTATTCTAAACCAATAAATAAGTCTGACAAGGGTGTTGGTTGGGTCTGACAAGGGTCCACTAGGGTCTGACACGAGTTCAAACTAGCCAAAACAACCAATAAAAATAAATACAACTAACTAATTAAATATAAATATAAATATTTATGATCAATTCATAATTAACCAAATAAAATTAAAAAAATTCTATTTCTAGAATTGGGTAGTGACATCGGACATCGGAGAAAGAAGCACCATGTTACAAGACTTGAGTTACTTTTTATCATACCTTTGCTTGGAATGAGTCTGTGGACTAGTTTTATCGTAACCCTATCCACTATGGGATTTGTTGGACTGTCCTTGGAGTTGTAAAGGAATACATTGTCCCTTGCCAAAGTTCAAACCTATAGTTATGGAAGTCATACCCCATATTTTGCATCAAGCGTACAAATTGTGTAATGCCCCACAACCGATGGTGCATTACGCTGAGTCGGATAAAACGAGGCAATTATTGGTTATATTTCAATTTATTCGATTTAGGAGAAAGTATTGATTTGAGTTTATTTCATGTACAGATCGAATGCAGTGTTCGATGGAAACATGTATTCGTTTAGAGCAGTACTGGAAAATCGGGATTGGAGAGATAATATCGTCTTTCTTAGTCCGATCGGTCGGATAATTTGGAGAGCACGACCTACTCGTATGCTCATACCAATTGAGTAGATCGTGCTTTGCATCGGACCACATATTCAAAGAATCGACCGTATCGATAAATCATAGTGCTTAGCGGATTCAGACTTGGTGAGTGGGCTCTGTCCCTTTTCCTCTACTCCTTCATGCCTAATAATATAAAACACACGTAATGGTTTGTACAATTAGACTGGAACATAGAAATTATCGTACTGTGGTATGCATAGAGTATGCGCTATTTGGTTGGATAGAATTTATGGCTTGAGTTAGTCTTGCATTAGACAGTTGGAGCTTTAGTGGACCATCTTGGTTGGAGAAGCAAAATATTTTATTGGGTGAACGAGCGAGCGAGTGTGCATCTGTGCACGAGTATCAAGTTGGAACGCTTTGTTAAGCAAAGCATGTAGTTATGGTTTAAAATTGAACAACTGCATCATAGAGGACATTGTGCTACTGTTGGGGCATTGTACTACGGAGCTTTTGGAGCGAGGGATATTGCACCAATTGGAGCACTGAGTCAAAGAGCAGCATAATACCTAATGGAGATAACTTGAGATGGTGCCTTAGGCTATAGTTGGAGATAGTTATGGTGCATTGGATGGATCGAGGCGAGTATCGTTTGGTAGGGCGAGAGGCTCGATTCTCTCATCATACCTACTGTTGGAGTTTACATTGGTCACGGATAACCTGTTACGCACAGGATTTGGTTTTCTCGAACCGGATAGGCTCCAGGGCACCGGGATCGTACGACTATGGAGGAAACAAATGGTAACATGCTTTGGGCATGGTACTGGCAGTTCGAGATGACCATGCGGGCTAGCTACTCAATACTAGATTGGGTCAAACTGCTATTGATTAGTCCTTTATGGTTTGGCCAGTGACCTTCATATAGATAAGAGTTGGTTTGGTTTGGTTTGTGCATTCATGTAGGCGACAGTGGCACCTTGCCTAGGATAAGAGTGCGTGCATCGATGATTGGATTAGCATAGGCTTGGATTGTGGCATGGTTTGAGGATGGATTTTGAGGCTTAGAGAGCGATGTGGTTCGCTAGGTTCACGCTTTGTCTCGTGTTTGAGTAGAACGGATTACATGCTTAGTTTTATTTGAGTTTGGATATAACTGCTAGTATATTTGCTTGAGTTGAATGCTTATATACTTAACCTGCTTTGCAGTTTTTCTTAACATGTCATACCTTTGCCATAAAATAAATCTATAATTTAAGTAGAAAGATCACCATAAAACTATTTGCATTCACTATCTATTTAGTATCGCTTTAGACAAGTGGGTTATCCCGCTCACCAGTACGACTGTGTACTGACCCATGTTTATAGGTATTATTTTCAGGTAAGCATGTGTAATGGCTTAGCTTGGATATATGGGACATAATATATGGAACGGTAAGTACCTATGTGGACAAGAGAAAGAGCAAGAGTGTTGTATCTCCCTTGTGGTATTCTCCTTTCTGGCATTTTTATTTGAACCCTTCGAGAGCTTCGTTGCGTATACTCTGATGTGTGTTTGGTACACAATACTTGACTTTCGCTATAACTTAGTCATTTTGATGATAATCATGACGTTTGAGATCATCGACTTATGCGAGCGCAACTCCAGGCTCGCATGGCATCACGTCCAGATGAGAACGATTATTTCGCAGGAACACTGTAATATAGTTATTCACGTTCAGCGGGGACAATCAAACTTACGGGAGATTAGGGCATGACAGATTGCTAGTTGTATTAATAAAATTGGGGATGATCCTCCTCAAGCACTTGAGTTGAGGTCGATGCTCTAATTGTTGTAGTAGTAGGAGGAGGAATTTGTGTAGGAACACCTTCATAAGCAATAAAGATTTATTATGCCCTATACAGCAAAACACTGCCAATCATGGACCATTGCTAGTATATCAAGCACAGCTTGCGAGTAGAGCTTGTTGGGGTAATATTCAGATTTTGAAATCTGCTTTCGAGAGATGCATCTTCTTGATGTTAATCTTGATCTCTGTCCAAGTGATGATCAGAATAAATTATATTGCATGATTTATACTTCTTATCCTTCTTGAATTTTGAATTGGAAGATGCTGCTTCCTGATCCTAATCTGGCAGCAGGTCGGGATGAATCCACATAATCTCGCCACGATCTATGGTAAGAGGCACCAACCCCTCTGTTTGACTTTAAGGAGGCGGAAGATTTACCACTTCTATTGTAGTTCAAGGTATTATGATAACACCGATTGGGACTTCTTGTGCTGAAAAGTTACCGAATTGAAGAGACACCATATTAGCGGTGACCGTCTTCTCCTCATTCTGAAGAGTGACAGCTTTATCATCTATTAACTGTTAGATTTTTCTTTTCAAGATATAACAAGCCATGGTAGGATGATGTACATACCGATGGTATAAGTAATACTTCGGGTCAACTATTTTACCGACCTTATTTGGTCGTTTGATGTCAGGCAACTACAACTTGTCTTTTTATCAAGTATTCAAAAATAATGTGGATATCGCTCTCATCAAAGGAATATTGTGCGAGTTCACGCACATAAACAACATGTCGTGATGATGTACAACTGTTGGATCCGTCGTCTCTTGCACCTTTGTTCTTCACAAAGAAGGGGAAATTGTTCTGAATGTTCTTTACATATTCATGCGTACAAACAGCACGTCATGAGGACGTTAGTCCTGTTTGGCGTACATTATGTAGCACGGGAAGAATTGGTAAATTTTGCCTATGTGCATTTATTTTTGGACACAGGTCTTGGCTTGGCGCACCAATAGTAGGTTCATTACGAGTGGCACATAACTTTCTTTCAATTGAGCGCATGATCATGATGTTAGGGGGATAATTTTCCCTGACAATTTTTTTATTAGCGTCTGTGGAGAGATTGGTTTGGACAGCGGTTTCCATGACTTTCTTGCCCCGCATATGGCCACCAATATGTGTAGGCTCAGAAGCTTGGGTGTGGATCATCCTTTGCTTGATATTGCGCGAGTTGCGCGATTTGTATCTCTTGTTTAGCGCAAGGGATTCAGAAGCTTGGGTGTAGATCACCCTTTGCTTGATATTGCACAAGTTGTGCTAATTGCATCCTTATTTAACGCAAGTGAGTTGTCCACCAAATCATGGATATTGGTTGACAGAATTGACAAGGGAGTTCTCGTCAATCAGAATATATTTTTCTTTGTTGGCAGCAACTTTGGAATATGCATGACGAGGCTTAGGCACCCATATTTTGTGAGTTTTCCTCAACTTGAGTGCGGATGAGGGGTTAGTACTACCCCCATAATGGAGCATTTTTTCGTATGCTTGTTGGTCAAACTTCACAACCATGGTCTTCTGTATCATGCCGAATGCTGCACCGAGTTGAGCTATCACCTTCTTGTCAGAGAAGAAAGTCATCCCCAGCAGAGTCACCATCTTGTTTATGAAGAAAAGTTTATACGAAACTTTTTATTACAAACTATTAAAAAAAAGAAAAGTACAAAAAGATCACAAATAGGAATCTAAGTACAGTTAATTCTGGAAAAGTATAGCTGTGGAGATCTGATCTGTGGACGATCACTTTACTCCTTGGACCACTCGACAATAAAAAAATACAGGGAATGCTGTGAATAACTTGGAGAGTTGAACAATAAGAAAGCTTTGGCAACAACGGCACAATAAGCTTATATTTATCCCCTTCTGTTCTTGTATCCCTTTCTATTTATAGAGTTTTGGAGCGGTTATGAGAGTGTGCACACTTTGGACAGTCTGCACTATTTTACCATTGTGTATGCACTTTTGCTGGACCAACACCCCACTTACTGAATGGGTGGGTGCATAACTCGTTGCTTGCTTGATACGTAGCTTCCTATACGAGGAAAGCATAGGTCGTGGGGGACAGTTATTTGTATAATTTTCATGAGAAGCATGGCATGTAAGACATGCACTCATAACTGCTCATTGTTAGTTAGAATAGTATACGCACTTTTAAAGTGGTCTGGATAATGGCGTACTTTTGGAAAGATTGGCTATACAACCGCTCTCTTAAAGAAGTAGCCGTGATGGTGCACTTCTGATAAAATTGGCACAACGACGTACTTTTAATGAAATTGGCACAGCGGCACACTTTTGAAGAAATAGGCAAAAAGACACACTTTTGATAAAGTGGATAGCAACCCACTTTTAAAAAAATTGGCACAGCGGATGGTTCGCTAAACGACAACATGGGTCTGCGTGCCGCAGCCCAGCTGTAATAATGACTTATGACTCTTCAGTTTCTGTTCAGCCTGTCAGATTCGTCGTATTTAATATTCAGAAAAAATAGACATATAAATTGTATGCATGTCTGCACTGATGAAAGCAACTTGAAAGTGTGCCACTTTTATGTTCTCTGAATAGTACACCACCCTTTGAAAGAGAAAGAAAGTGCGACATCCTCTAAATAGAGAGAAAGTGCGCAATTCTTCCTTTGTTAAGTTTATTTGTAGAAAATTGTTCCATCTTCATAAGGCGCACTTTTTATGCTTCTACAATCATGACCTAAGACTTGCTACCATTAACTAACTAGGGTTATCACAAGGCTTTGTTACTAGCATATGCTCTTGAGGTTTTTCGTACGGTCACATTTACTGTAGACTATCTAGGTTATCAAGGCGAAAGGGATATATATATATATATATATATATATATATATATATATATATATATATATATATATATATATATATATATATATATATATATACTTGTATTATAACACTCGATGGTGTGCTAGAAGTGTGCCCCTCACGACGAAGAGCTATATATATACACACACACACACACACACTTGTTTTGCAACACTTGATGGTATACTAGAAATGTGTCCCTCACAACGAACAGCTCCAAATTTATTATGTTTTGCTGGGATAACAGGATTGCATGTAACACATAAACCTCTTTTTAAATGCTTCTAGGTTATTAATCTAGTCCATTATCCTGGACAGTTGATCAAGGATTTTCGACTGTGGTGTCCAAAAATCTTTCCTTAGACATGATGCAAGACTAGACAATAGCTTGAACAATCATATACAGGAAAATTAACCACAGAAAATAAATCAGGAATTAAACAGGTTCTACTAATAGCCATAATCAGAACAGTGTAAGAATCTCGAGCCATGAGTGCGCTGCATCGAGCCATTATCAGGAATATCATTACAGTATTTACATAAACATGGGAACAAAGCCCCAAGCTACATTACATACACTAACACAAGTTCAAGGCAAGAAAATATTATTATGTACACAATCCCAAGTTTAAGTTGAGAAAGCAAAGCAATTGAAGAATATTGCAAAATTGGACAGAATAATCAAACTTGCAAAATTGCTCAAAACTATTTTTTGATAAATTTGGAAAACTGGGAATAACTCTCTCATCCGAACTCCAAATAAGGTGATTCAAATTAATTGGAAAGCCAAGACAGAGATCTATAACTTGGCATGTTTAGAGTTTTATGAGATTTCAGCTAAAAAAATAGCTAAACCGGCAAAAACTATCATGGTCAGAATGCTCGCGGTGCAGAGTGCGTGTGGCGTAGAATGCTCATGGAGAAGCAGAACACATACAACACAGAGTGCGCGTGCGACAGGAAAAGTGCGCACGGTGCACTGTTCATCGTCCCTGTCAGGACATGTCCGAGAACACAAAAAATTCTAGAATTTTATTTGGCCATAAAACCTTCAATTTAAATCGAAATTCGGATATAGAATTGAAAGATCTACAACATAGAAAACTTAGTTTTGAGAAATTAAGAAGTTTAATAGAACAATTCCAAGAAAATCCTAAAAATACAAGTTTAAAAATAAAATAATAAACCAAAATCAAAAGTACCAAGAACTAAAGTTGTAAAGAATACAAAGGAAACATTTTTGAGCAAACACATTTATAATTTAATAAAATATACAGAATTCCAAAAATAAGTAGTTTCTCTACTTGTGCAAGATGTACTTGCCTAGGGTTTAGCTCTTGAGAAAGGAAAGGGAAGAGAAAGAAAAATAAAAGATGGGAAGGAGAGAGAAAAAGAAAATGAGTTATATATCAAATTTGCGGTTAATGGTGACCATTGGATTCTTGCCAATCCATGCCACTACTCCTAAACCAATCATAACCATACAAACAAAACCAAGTGCCCAGTGGGTAATAACAGTGTATTAAACCAATTGCCCAATGGGTAAGAACTAAGAACCATGCATAAACATTAATCATGTTTTATCTAAAAAAAGCAATAATTAGTAAATATATGAAATAAATTATACTAAAAATACTTGCGTATCTCGGATACAAAAACCAATACGGTGAGAAAAGTCTAACAATTCTCCTCTTCTTAAAAAAAATTTCGTCCTCAGAATTTCAATAAGGCACAAAATTTAGGAAGGTGAGGAAATCATGCTATCGAGGAAAGCAAATAAATACAGAAAACAACACAATCTTGGAAATGCCTATAGAAAGATAATGACACACAAGCTAAGAACGAGATACGAGATATACGAAAAGTATACATTATGAGTCAAACAAATATGGGTAATAAGCTCAGATATCATCATCGCGCACCCAAGTCAACTTGTCCGATGAGTGATTCCCCTAATCGATACGGACTAGACAAATAGTCTAGTTCTTGAGAACCTTCTCCCTTCAGTACAAAATAGAAACATGCCTCTCCTCATACGAAAGGTTGGTACTAACGACCAATTTCAAATAATCTAGGATATGGCTTGGATCTAAAATATACCGTCGTAACTGAGATACATGAAACATATTATGTATCTTGAAAAGCAACGGTGGAAGAGTGAGATGATAGAAAACATATCCAACTCGCTCTAGGATATCAAACGGACTAAACCTTGGACTAAGCTTTTTTCGTACCTTAAATCTGATAACTCCTCGGGTTGGCAAAATTCGAAGGTATACTTGGTCATTGACAGAGAATTCAAGAGGACGACGATGCGAATCTGTCCAATGACGCTGACGATCCTGAGCCACCCAAAGATGTCCTCTGATCTGCCTGACCACCTCAACTGTCTTTGCTATTATCTCCGGGCCAAGCATCTGCCTCTCATCCACATTATCTTAAGCTAAAGGTGATCTACATCTTCTGTTATACTCTCCTAGAAGCTGTTATTGTAGGAAAACTCTACCAAATATAAGTGATCCTTCCATGAACTACCAAAGTCAAGGGTACATGATCAAAGTATATCTTCAAGAATCTAAATTTTACGCTCCGACTGACCATCTGTCTGCGGATGATAAGCTAAACTGAACTTTAAATGGGTGTCCAAACTCTGCTGAACACTCTGCCAAAAGTAAGACGTGAACCTGGAATCCCTGTCTGATACGTTATTGACTGGCAGCCCAAGCAACCTGACCACCTGCCTCAAATATATCTCGGCTAACTGTTTTGTAGACTGTCCCACCCTGAAAGCAAGAAAGTGGTCAACCTTTATGAGTCGATCTACTATCACCCAAATAACATCTTCGTCAGCTAGAGATCTAGGAAGACCTGTCATAAAATCCATGGTAATATGTTTCCATTTCCATTTTGGAATTGGTAAAGTTTGAAAAAGTCCAGCCGGTCTCTGATGCTCAGCCTTAACCTGTTGGCAAACTAAACATCGAAAGATAAATTGGGCTATCTCCCTCTTTATCCTATTCCACCAGAAATACTAACGAATATCCTGGTACATATTCGTTCCTCTTGGATGAACAAAATACTGAGAGATGTGGGCCTCTGACATGATCTTGTGTCGGATATCTTTACTTAGTACACAAAGACAATTCCCAAGTCGAAGAGTCCCATCACTGTGAATACACAAATATGCTTTATGCCCTATCTCACACTCTTCACTGAGTCACTGATGTTAGACATCGGTTGACTGTGCTGCTCTGATCCTTTCTATAATTTTTGACAAAACCTGCAAACCAGCTATTAATGTTGTGTTAGAAGGAAGTACTAACTCTATGCCCATCCCTTAAAGATCTTCCAAGATATCGCGTTGCAATGTCAAGAAATAGGCCCCTGCCCTTCTGCTCAAAGCATCTGCAATGATATTAGCCTTCCCTGGATGATACTGAAGGTTAAGATCGTAATCCACTAATAGCTCTAGCCATCTCCATTGTTGCATTTTGAGATCCTTCTGAGTGAACACATACTTCAAACTCTTGTGATCCGTAAAAATATCTACTCAATCTCCATACAGATAATTCCTACAAAGCTTGAGTGCAAACACTACTACGACTAACTCTACATCATGAGTTAGATTGTTCTTCACACCACTTGTCCTTGTTTAATTGTAGAGGTATCCTATAATTTTGATAGTAGAATGCATACCTCTGATTTGGCACAGGCCTTGCTCTCTTTTCTTGTATTTATTCAGTTATTGGTTTTGTTTCTTCTCTTGTGCTTGCTTGTGGTACTTGTTATTCGGGCCTGACCCCGCTGATTTTGTTTGGCCAAATTTCGTAGCGGAGCCTGAGGACTCTACCTTCTACCTCACTGATGGTGCATACCAGGAGCGTAGTCGGCGGGGGACTTGAGTGGGTTTTCTTCTTCCACACTTTAGTATTTTGTATCATTTTGGGCATTTAGCCATCGACAATCTTTAGCCGGTAAGTTTTGTATATATTTGTGTAAATTTAGACTGCAGTTGATAAAGACTATATACTATTGACCTTGTACTTGCTCGACATTTTGTAATAGCTAGTTCTTGACCATTTTGATAGAACGTCAGGGATGCCTTACTGCTTTATTATATATGTTCATATCTTATTGCTAACTATTTAACCGATTGAGACATAGATGCTCCTTGAGACCCTAGGAAGACTTTATTGTAGTATGTACCACATTTTCTAGTTACAACCGTAATTGTTGTACGACGTATTATACCTTGTACGGGATAGCTGGCCATGTCCGTCTTCGTATTTCTGTACTGGGGTATGATAATATTTTATTGGTGTCCCATGCAAGTCTATTTTTCAGACTTGTGGGGTAGTTTTACTTATAGGAGTCTCAATCAACACTTGTCCACCTTGATATTCCGAATTCGTTCTTTATGTCACACTTGAACTGATAAGTTATTTTCATCATTGTTCCTTGTCGTCATATCCTTGACACCTTGTATTCCTTTCCTCTAGGGGCACTTCATCCTAGGTTATTGGAGCAGGCTTGGCAGAACAATCAGTAAGGCAGGGTTCCTTAGGACATCATCCAGAGGAGGCACTTTCTCCTGGTCAGGTCGAATGGAGCCAATTGTAGTGGTAGAGCTAGTGGTCGAGCTGGGTCAGACAGATGAGCCAGTGGTTGGGCAGAATACGCAAATATTACCTCATATTCTTTAACTTCTAGCAATGTCAACAGTACCAGCAGTACCAACAGCAGCACTTGACACCCCTGTGTTATTAGTGATCATCATGGGAATGATGGCTACCCAGCAACTCCCGATGGTAGTCTAATAGCCTTAGCGAGAGACGGGAAGTCAGATTCGAGTGCGTCTCTTAGATTCCGATAATTCAACCTATATAGGTTGACCCCGCTGATTTTGTTTGGCCAAATTTCGTAGCGGAGCCTGAGGACTCTACCTTCTACCTCACTGATGGTGCATACCAGGAGCGTAGTCGGCGGGGGACTTGAGTGGGTTTTCTTCTTCCACACTTTAGTATTTTGTATCATTTTGGGCATTTAGCCATCGACAATCTTTAGCCGGTAAGTTTTGTATATATTTGTGTAAATTTAGACTGCAGTTGATAAAGACTATATACTATTGACCTTGTACTTGCTCGACATTTTGTAATAGCTAGTTCTTGACCATTTTGATAGAACGTCAGGGATGCCTTACTGCTTTATTATATATGTTCATATCTTATTGCTAACTATTTAACCGATTGAGACATAGATGCTCCTTGAGACCCTAGGAAGACTTTATTGTAGTATGTACCACATTTTCTAGTTACAACCGTAATTGTCGTACGACGTATTATACCTTGTACGGGATAGCTGGCCATGTCCGTCTTCGTATTTTTGTACTGGGGTATGATAATATTTTATTGGTGTCCCATGCAAGTCTATTTTTCAGACTTGTGGGGTAGTTTTACTTATAGGAGTCTCAATCAACACTTGTCCACCTTGATATTCCGAATTCGTTCTTTATGTCACACTTGAACTGATAAGTTATTTTCATCATTGTTCCTTGTCGTCATATCCTTGACACCTTGCATTCCTTTCCTCTAGGGGCACTTCATCCTAGGTTATTGGAGCAGGCTTGGCAGAACAATCAGTAAGGCAGGGTTCCTTAGGACATCATCCAGAGGAGGCACTTTCTCCTGGTCAGGTCGAATGGAGCCAATTGTAGTGGTAGAGCTAGTGGTCGAGCTGGGTCAGACAGATGAGCCAGTGGTTGGGCAGAATAGGCAAACATTACCTCATATTCTTTAACTTCTAGCAATGTCAACAGTACCAGCAGTACCAACAGCAGCACTTGACACCCCTGTGTTATTAGTGATCATCATGGGAATGATGGCTACCCAGCAACTCCCGATGGCAGTCTAACAGCCTTAGCGAGAGACGGGAAGTCAGATTCGAGTGCGTCTCTTAGATTCCGATAATTCAACCTATATACTTTGATGGCATAGAGGATGTCATTACGGCAGATGCTTGGCTGTAGGATACCGAGGTTATCATAGCAGCAGCTAAGGTTCCGACAGAAGAGCAAGTTGACCAGATCAAGTTACAGCTTCAAGACCAAGCCCGTGACTGGTGGGCATCGGTAGAGGTTGGCTTGTGGCATCCTATCCCTTGGGATAGCTTCAGGACCAGGTTCAAGGCCAAGTACTTTGGCATAGTAGCATAGTATGAACTACAATAACGATTCATAAATCTCAAGCAGTCTAGTAGGACCGTGGATGGTTATGTAGCGAAGTTCTGCAGATTGAGCAGGTTTGCTCCAACAATGGTGGCAACGGAGTTAGAGAGGACGATAAGGTTCCAATATCGGTTCACTTAGAGATCCAGCAGTTGGTGGAGGGGTATGACTACCCCACTTTTGATGACGTGTTGGTGGCAGCAAGAAGGCACGAGCTGACTCTGTAGAGGTTGTCAGCAAGGACTGGGGGACAAAAGAGGTCGCATGTCCAGAGCGTAGGCAGAGGGCCAGTACCACGGATGTCAGCACCAGCACCTGGCGTTTGTATTCATGATTTAGAGTTATGGAGGCTAGCAACAACAATTTTGGTAGCTCCGATCCGGTAACAATCACGACGATGCTCTCAGCAACAACAACCGCATCCTCAGCAGCAACACCTACGCTTGAGAATGCAGGTAGGGTGCACTCATTGTGGCAAGGGAGGTCACACCCAGGATGTGTGCCGGGCAGCAAGGGAGAAATATTTGAGGTGTGGAAGCGTAGGTCATAAAATAGTGACTTGTCCACATATGCAAATATATGGATGACCGATTCAGCAATTCCCATTATTGCCAGCTCTAGGGGCAACGCAGTACCGAGTGCCAGCAGTGGCAATTAGACCATTAGCCCAGTGTTCGTTGCTGACGCAGGCTCAAATGTAGGAGCAGATGCAATAACAGCAGCAAGGTCAGCCGAGGCCACAACAGCATGGTCAGCAGAGGCAGCAATATGGACAACAAAGACCCAGCAGGGTCAGCAGGGACAGAGGCATCAGCAATAACGGAGAGCTCAACAGGGTCAGGGTCAAGCATTCACCCAGTCTTTGGAAGAGGCGTTAGCGTCGAGCAATGTAATGACATATACTATTTTAGTTGCATCTTTTTCTGCTTTAGCGTTGTTTGATTCATTAGATTTCCATTCTTTTGTATCGACATGATTTACGATACATATTGGTATAGAGTTTGAGGCATTGCCAGAAAGGTTGAATATACTCACTGGTAATGGGCTTGTGGGAGTTAGTAAGGTATTTTTAACGTATCCAGTCGTGGTGTGTGGGTATCATCTACCCGCACAGTTGATCAAGTTTTCTACGGGTAACTTTGATATTATCCTAGGCATGGACTAGCTGAGAGACAGTCATGCTAAAATAGATTATCGTGGGGGAAGAGTGTTGTTTAGCATCCCATGCTTAGAGGAGTTCGTCTTTATTAGGGCCGTAGAAGACTAGCCATAGGATGGAGTTGCACCGGCAGTGATTGTAGAAGAGAATATCCCTACGGTGGTCGAGGGGTTTCTTGATTTTTTTTAGAAGAGCTCCGAGGGATGCCACCAGTGAGACATGTGGAGTTCTGTATTGAGTTGACTCCCGGGAAAGAACTAATATCTTGTAAGGTTTACCCGATGACACCCTCAGGGTTAGATAAGATGTATCAACATATAGAGGAGCTAAAGGCAAAAAAGTTCATTCGGACTAGTAGATCACCCTGGGAAGCACCAGTGGTGTTGGTAAATAAGAAAGATGTGTTGTCACGACCCGCACCCGGTATAGGGGCACGAGAGCGTGGGTACGTCCAGCCTACGCCGCAGCATCGGCGGTAGGACGCTGTCTAGGTCATGATACTATCTAATCAATCTCACATGGATATCCAACTCCATAAGGAGACACGGATAATCACAATATAATATGAACAACATACTCAATCACATAACTACAGCACGATAAGATCTCGAAGAGATAAGATAAAATGCAACACAAGTCTAAATAGAATAATCTAACTCAACAATATAATCCAAGTCTCAACAAGTATGCCGGAGACAAATCCGGTACCAAAAATAATCTGCTAAAAGAACTAACTAGATAACTAGTAATTTCGGCTAAACCTCCCAGAATCACAACTGAACTACCAAGTCCAAGACTGCAACTACTCACCCTATGGTCCATAAATGTCGGACACTAGTTCCTCTAAGGCATAGTCTGAAAAAATATTTTCCAGTCAGGAAGGAGCAAAGTACAACTCAAATAATATTTCTATTTAATTGATAAGGGATATAAAATATTAAACATATAATGCTATATACTAAGAGAAGACAGTGAATAAATGCAATGGCAAAATAAAGAGACAGGCAATGTAAAGAGACCGGCAATATAGACAATATGAAACAGTCAGTGCATATATGAAACAAAAAGAACGAGGTACAATATCATATACGGATGATGTAGTATATGATCTAAAATAGTAAACTGTAACTATTCTAAGTGTTTGAAATATTAGTCTATCATGTGATCCGCTTGGGACAAGATCAGACTGGTTATATATGATTAGCTATGATTCATGTAAGGTCAGGCTAACCATTTGGTTAGCTATGATGCTAGTAGTGGTCAGGCTAATCATATATAACAGCTATGAGGCATGTAATGGTCAGGCCGCACCCGACGTGAGATATGGGGTGAGCTATGATGTATGTAGAGTTGGGTATGATCACATAATCTACTAATATTTTCCCCCGCCCCCAACTAGTACAGTGGATCCAATCACGACACGTCACGATACACGAGCAATATCCAATATATCGTGTATAAGGTCCTCATGACTGCAGATCCAATCTATATACTAGTCTGTGTAGCACAGTATCAGAATCAGATGTAACATTTCTAGATACTGGAATTACAGATATTATCAAATAATTAGAAATTATCATAGAATGTACTCGCCTTGGGTCCTTAGCTGGTAAAACTAATATCCTGTTCCAGAGTATCGTCTGGATGATCCCACAGTCCTATAGACATATCATAAATATAACATTTGCATCAGATGCTACACTAACACACAAATCAAATACATCGAACTCAGGGGCTATGCCAGGTATAATACTGGTCAACTAGGGTCAGTGTGCATCAAGTTGCACGGACGTCGCGTCTATAATTGCTGTGCAATCAAATAGTCGATGATACGGTCCTGCCAGTATGTCGGTGTGCATATGGTCTTCTGCTAACATGCTACGTGGTCATACTTTGGGTCATCTAGTAGATAGATACATAAAACATTTATACATATTATTAACTAGCATTAATACTTACAATACATATATACACCAAATTAAATACATATACAATATATGTATACCAATTAATTACATATATAATATATACTAGTTGAACAATATATATATATATATATATATATATACATCATATTGAATAATGTACACATACTAAATATATGTACATAATATACTATACCAATTGAACAATACTCATATACAATATATATATATATATATATATATATATATATATATATATATATATATATATATATATATATATATATATATATATATATATACATCATATGTATGCCAAAAATACATTTAAATATATCTATTAGTTTGAGAAAAGCTATATATATATATGTACCATTATATATTTTTATTAATTATATACTATATGAAAATAACCAATATACATACATATACATATATATGTATATATATGAATACATATATATTATTACGTATGAATACATATATACATTATATAGAATTAATTCTCAACCAATGAAGGAGGGAAAGAGGGAGAGGGAGGCTCACAGGTCGGCCGGAGGGATACAAGGAAGAATGGGGCTCGTCGGGGTCGTGACCGGAGTTGATAATAGGTCGTGGTGGTGATAGCTCGGGTTGGCCGCCTGGGGAAGAGCTGGCCGGTGGAGGAGCTAGGAGGGTTGTGTATGGTCAAGCGGGTATTGGCTCGAGGTGGAGTCCGACGAAGATGGTAGCTCTGATGGTGGTGGATGGTTTGGGTTGCCCGGATCGGAGTGTAGGGAACGTCGACCAGAGTAGGGGTGAACGGGTGGTTCTAATGGTGGAGGGGCTGGTCGTGGAGGGTGGTCGGGTCGAAAGTTGGGAGGAGAGCAGGGAGGAGATGGCCGGACTGGGGCTGATGAAGGTCGGGGAGGAGTTGCAGTGGCTCGTGTATGGAGGAGATGGCCGAAATACAGCTCGCCGGAGTCGTCGTGGGTGCTGCACAACTCGGTTGGCCGGCTCGTGGCAGAGCAAATCGGCTCTGATGTGCTCGACGATGGTGTGCTGGGCTCCGGTCGAAGTCGACGGGGTTAATGGTGGTGGTTATATGGTGAAGTGGACGGGGGAAGGAAGCTGTGGGCTCACCGGGGAAGGTGGGGTGCAGGGTGGAGTATGGTGGTGACGTCGGTGGGTCTACGGCGAGGTAAACGGGGGATGGACCGAGTGCAGGAGGCTGGGTGCAGGGCTCGAACGGGGCTCGGCGGGCTGGCCGGAGCTCGGCCGGGGTCGGATGATAGGGGTGGAGTTGGTTGTTTTCTTGGGAGGAAGGAGATGATTCAAGGAGAGGAAGAAGAAGAGAAGAAGAAGAAAGGAAGAAGAAGAAGAAAGGAAGAAGAAGAAGAGAAATTTCCTACGATTGAGTGAGAAGGGAGGAGAGAGAGAGGTGGGGGCTTGTTCCCTAGGTTTGGGGATTAGGGCATGTTGGGAAGCGTGAGGTGATGTGACATTTTATAGGAAGGGTGATGGGAGGTGTGTGGTGATGATGAGCCCCATTTTGAATGGGTGGCCAGGATTCGTCATGGAGAAAATCATTTATACATGGAGAGGGTTGAGTTGACTAGTCAAATTTTGGACTTCTCCATTTGGTTGAACCAATGGGGTGTTGACACCTAATACAATATTTGCAAATAAGCCCCCTTAAATTGGGTATTTGCACAGACACATGAAATGATGAAAAATTTGTGGGCGATTTGGTGTTTGGTATTTTGTAGGGTGAGGGGGTATTCTGTGTTTGGTATGGGCTTAATTAGTGGGGTATTTGGATTAAGTCGTGATTAAACGGGATTAGTCAAAATGGTATCCCTAATTTAATTAGAAATAAAATGCAAGCGGTGTTCTAAAATTAATTAGAAATACATGGGGCCAAAATTAGGTTGGGACACAAATAACATTAGTGAAGAAGACTCAGAACAGAATATTTCCCTAATTTGGGTTGTACAAAAAATGGGTCAAGATTATCTCCAATTTCGACTGGAACGCACAACGATACAAAGTTGGAATTTATTTAGAAATTAAATAAACGTCCGCGACGAATATTGTGCGGCTAAAATGAAGCACAAGAGAGCATAATTATGAGTTACAAAAAGGTCAAAATGGAAGGCAGGCACGTCTAGGGCAAGGTTGTGAAATTTGTTGGAAGGCAAAAGCTAGGGTAGCACTCCAAATATCGAAGCAACGACAAGGCGCAATAATTAAATAAAAATTACGATAATTAATCACAATCCCAAATAATTAAATTCTAATTAATATAAATTAATACACAACCCTATAATTCGGTCAGGTGTTCATCTAGTGGGCTTCTAGGTCAAGTCTACCAGCTCAACATTAATGAACACTTTATATATATAATATTATAAATACACAACTCATGCAATTTTTAAATTAAATACACGCAATATTAAATATATATAAAAAGTAAAAAATACTCCTGTTTCTGGAACGTGCTAGTGACAAGTCTACCCTCCTTAAAAGAATTTTATCCTCGAAATTCAAGATCCTCAATAATAGTATTTACTCGTTATATTATTTTCCATCAAAAGTTAAATTCATCAACCCACATAATCATGAAATAATCCACCTTGTCATTTCACAATTTTTAAAATTCTGAAATTATTGTATTCCTGAAAATCCTCGAAATAAAATCAAATTCCATTTTTATTACAATTTCCTCAAAAATTTTAAGTTAATAATTAAATACTCGAAATTTAACATCCAATCTTCTAATTTAAATTCACTCAATGCACATTAAGAAATCCCATCTAAAAAAAATACTAATCCATAAATCCAATCCTTCAATTTAATTTTGATCAACGTATATTTATAAAATTTGAAATATCATCCGGAAAGTTTGAATTTAAACACTAATCCATTAATGATTTTATTCCTTGATTTTCTTTTTCCTCAAAATACTCAACCATGCGATACTTATGGAATCTTCAAATGCAACATTTCTAATTTTAAATTTTAAATTCATATCTTGCAATGAAATAGATATACTGATAATCTCCCTAATTTTCTCCAATTTTAATAACCAATTTATATCATAATCTTCCTAAAATTGATAAATCATCAATTATACCATGTTAATTTCTCAACTCTTCGTTTAAATTAATGTTTATCCTTAAATTTTAATCATATTGTCTCTTTTGTCAAGTCATAACCTCTTCATAGATCTTCGCTATGGTCAAACCCCAATGATCATGGTCTAATAAAAATTTACCTACAGTCATTCAACATACTATCTAGAGAAAACATGCATAGTTGTGGTCTATTTTGTCATGGTATTGCAGTCTCTATCAGGGTGTACTACTAACTACATTCTAACAAGGAAATCACGAATACAACTATGGTACCAAAGAATCAATCAATCAATCAAATATAGAGGAACAGAAGGAAAGAAAGAACAGAACCTGCTAATACATTACCTGCATTATCGGTCTCCTCGACCGTCATCGCAATGCTCCGCCCTGCTGGGGTGGCTCCCTCCGCCGGTGCTGAGCAATCTGCAGTTCCACAGGTGGCCTAACTGGATCTCTATAATTTGGAGCTGTGCGCTGGCCGGGAAGATAAGGAGCTCGAAGACAATCCCTCACTCGATGTCCCGCAGCGCCGCAGTGCAAACAAAGTCCTAGCCTCGCTCTACAGCTCTTCCTAAGATGACCTGGCTTCTTACAGTAATGACAAGTCTGTTGATCCTACTGAACACGAACCGATGCCTGGTATTGCTGGAGGCTATACTGAAACGTCCTCGGCTGTTGCTGGCCAGGATACTATTGGGCAACTCTCTCGACTGCCTGTAGCGCTATCTGGTGAGCGTTCTCCATGCTCTTTCTCATCAGTTCAGTCTGCGCTAGGTGTGCCTCTGCCTGCACTCTCAGAGCCTCAGCTTGAACTCATTGAGCATCTGCCGTCACTCTCTGGGCATCTACCATGCCCTGGATCAAAGTAAACATCTGTGCCCCGTCAATGGGCACACCTCCGGAAATCGGAGTCGGTGAAGGAGGAAGGTTCTCTGTCACAGCTGCGACAATCCTCTGAACAGGTGGGGGAGGAGGACCCCCGAAAAGTGCAGATACTCCCACATGCATCGGAGATGTAGGAGGAACTATGGATGTCTTTCCATCAGGTAGAGAGGTGGCAGACCCCTCTAAAGCTGGTGCTCCCACTCTCCTAGATCGTGTCTTCGGCGACATCCTGAAGACAGATCCAAAAGAATCAATTAAGGCAATAAATGCGATATCATCAAGGAAGGACAGTAAAGTTCTAAAAAAGCAACATTCAGAAGGAATAAGAATAACAAGATAAATAGATTGAAAATATTCCTAGTTGTGATTGCATAGGTCAATGATGCATCCAATGTTTGATACTCCTATCCCTTTAGGTACCTCTGTTCTACTACAAGTACACCCACTGCTAGTTCTCTTTCCTACTACAATTGTTCATACTAGTTGTTCTTATCTATCAAGTGCACAGCAAGTGCAACACAACACACTAATTACTACTCCTTCCAATGCAACTCTAGATGGATACCCAAGTTTGTTCGCAGTGCCATCTCAATCATGCCCAAGTCAATAGATCCTTACGTATGCACTTCATCCACTCATATACTAATATATATTTCTTACCCACCATAAAATTAATATTCAAATAAAATCATCAAAATTTTACTTCTCGAACGATTTAAAATAAAATGCATATACTTTCTCAAAAGTCAAATACTCAATATCAAAATAAAATTTTAATCACTTCTAAAATCTTTATAGCTTTGACTATATTTATTGAATCAAATTTTAATCCTCAAATATTTTAATAACATAAAAATCTCAACTCCTTAAAATTCTTAAAAATTGAAATTCATTTCCACTCTTCAATTTCAAATCCACAAATATACATATAATGCTCACGGTCTCTAATGCTCAAGGTGCACTCAAATACACCCATTGTCTATAACTCTCAACTGTGTACTAAAATTTGTACTGCCCGAATTACTTGCACTATTACTTCCAAATGATCAAAGTTATCATCACACGTATTTTCTCTAATAAGTTTCTATCTATATTAACTGATATACTAATTTAACATTATCATACAAGGCACTTACTATTAGCACCTTGCTCAACTAATCCTCGATATAGAATCATTAGTACTCTTGGTATGATAACACTAGCTTCATTATTGGATCATCTCATCAACTTATTAGAACTCACGATTACTTGCACCTTCTATAACACCCATATTTCACTTTACTCTCATGGGCAAGTATATGGTTCCTCATCTCGATTGATGTATATGTATTTTTTTAATCTTTTACAGCCTATTAACTAATCTGTGATACGCTTCACAACTCTCATTACCAATCCTGATATTTCTCTACTCATAACATCTCATTTAAAACCCTTTATGCATATACATTTCTTTATTTTTATTTTTTTTAACACACCCGGTATCAATCATCAAATTGAACATCATGCTCCATTAATCCTTAACATAATTTCTTGATACTTAATTGTTTACATAGATCATCCAATTACATAATCATGATTATCCAGGACGGGTATGCTGGCTCTGATACTAACTATTGGAACCATTACTGATACTCTTTTCTCCTTCTATCTATAGTGCCAATACTAACTATAACACATCTATTATAGAACTATCGCTACAAGGCACTACGTTATGGGTTAACTCTAGATTGATGCCTACTGCTCACATGTCCCACTAGGAAACACTTACAAACTCACAAGCAACACTCAGTCAATACTAATACTCAAGACACAGACATAATTATAAGTCACTAATTATCATACTTAACAAGGAATCCTCAAAGAATAGAAGCTCAAAAAGGACTGGATTGAGGACTAAAGGTATTTCTACTGCTAGCAAACAAAAGAAGCGATGGAATAAAGTCTTGTAATAACAGATATAGATAAGTGTTGAGATGATACTTTAAGAACTAATTTAAGATACAACCTGATAATCATACACGTCTGTCAGAAGTGATGACATTCAGAATCCTCGCCACGCCAGTAAGCATAGGTGCGATAAACGACAGGTTCCGTAACTAAGGTATGCAACCCCATAATCATGTCATCTAGAATCCTTGCCACGCCAACCGGTATGGCTGCGAGAGACTCTAAATTTTATAACTAAAGTATGTACATCCAAGTTAGGTTCCTACGTTCTCGCCACGACAGCTAATGTGGCTGCGATAAACTCTAGGTTCCATAACTAAAGTAGACGTTTTACCTTTCTCACTGTCCTCATCAATATATGTCATCATATGATACCGTAAATTTTAGCCCGTAAAATTCATCTTGATATAAAATCAACTCAACAACGATACCAAGAATTAAATTTAACAACCGGTCAACAAGAATCAAACTTAATATCAACGAGTGAGGACGGACGAAAACAAGGGCGAAGGATTTAAATTGGAAATTGTAATAAGATTCTCAAGGGGTCGTCTCAGGAATCTCTTAAATAATTTGTGATTGAGTATCCTCTCTCATACTAGTGTCCTATGTCCTATATTCTATAGCAGGCACGCAGTAGTACAACTAATACGTCGCACTACCACGACATCGCACAACTTGCGAAGTCTGACCTGCATGGGCCACCACTAAAAATGTGTCACGACCCACACCCGGTATAGGGGCACGAGAGCGTGGGTACGTCTAGCCTACGCCGCAGCATTGGCGGTAGAACGATGTCTAGGACATGATACTATCTAATCAATCTCACATGGATATCCAACTCCATAAGGAGACACGAATAATCATAATATAATATGAATAACATACTCAATCACATAACTACAGCACGATAAGATATCGAAAAGATAAGATAAAATACAACACAAGTCTAAATAGAATAATCTAACTCAACAATATAATCCAAGTCTCAACAAGTATGCCGGAGACAAATTCGGTACCAAAAATAATTTGCTAAAAGAACTAACTAGATAACTAGTGATTCTGGCTAAACCTTCCGGAATCACAACTGAACTACCAAGTCCAAGACTGCTGCTACTCACCCTGTAGTCCATAAATGTCGGACACCAGTTCCTCTAAGGCATAGTCTGGAAAAATATATTTCAGTCAGGAAGGAGCAAAGTACAACTCAAATAATATTTCCATTTAATTGATAAGGGCTATAAAACAGTAAACAGATAATGCTATATACTGAGAGAAGACAGTAAATAAATACAATGGCAAAATAAAGAGACATGCAATATAAAGAGACCGACAATATAGACAATATGAAACAGTCAGTGCATATATGAAACAAAAAGAATGAGGTACAATATCATATACGGGTGATGTAGTATATGATATAAAATAGTGAACTGTAACTATTCTAAGTGTTTGAAATATCAGTCTATCATGTGATCGGCTTGGGACAAGATCAGGCTGGTTACATATGATTAGCTATGATTCATGTAAGGTCAGGCTAACCATTTGTTTAGCTATGATGCTAGTAGTGGTCAGGCTAATCATATATAACAACTATGAGGCATGTAATGGTCAGGCCGCACCCGACGTGAGATGTGGGATGAGCTATTATGCATGTAGAGTTGGGTATGATCACATAATCTACTAATATTTTCCTCCGCCCCCAACTAGTACAGTGGATCCAATTACGACACGTCACGATACACGAGCAATATCCAATATATCGTTTACAAGGTCCTCATGCTAGTAGAAGCACTGGCTGTATACCTGACCCGATATCCATGCTACGATGTGAGCAGAGAAATTTTACTTGATTTAACTAATTGATCCTAGATCTTGACTTGACTACTTGTATCCGTGCTGATACTCCTTAATATCGTACCGAGGTGCTACAACTTGTATTATGTACCAAGTGTGTTATCTTGCTCGCACACTGTGGTGCTACATATAAACTGCGATGTTATGTTATACGTATATTCTTGTTACATGCTCATTAATACTAAAAATAAGGATTGCACGGAACCCCTATAGCTAGTCAGAATAGCGTAGTTAGATTACTTGATTGATTGTTGTATTACGCTTAGAACGAGTCCAGATTGGAACCGAAAGAACCAATGAGGATTCTTCCCTAGCGTACTCGTACCAAGGTACAATATCTAGGAGGATAATTATGTGACCACGACACAAGATTCTAGATAATCGTAGGGTTAATTAGGTAACTAAAAGTTGTAGCAGCATTAGGAGGAAAGGGATCCCGAGATAGTGCATGTTGGCCACGTCATAGATATTAATCATGGGGTGCAAGGCTGGCCACCAGGATACTGTATATCATCCACACTAGTGGAGTGCAGTATCCGACCACTAATATTATTATAACCGAGTCAGTAAATTGGAACTGTTACTGATTCTTTAGCACAGTAGCCTTATGAGAGACTGGTGCATTATATTTTTATTCATGTTGTATATTATTGGTTCGGCTAGCCCTGCTCGGACATATCATGATTTGAGGATCCAATTTTATTGCATTACTGGGGTTACCCAGACATCACCTAGCAAGCCCGTAGGATTGATTGTCCATTTAATTAAATTTTATTTGATTGTGTATTTCCATCTACTAAGTAGCTTAGGGACATAGACTATCGTGGCGCGATGATTCAACCATTGTCCTTGTTTGGTTGTGGGGTTGGACTGTTGTATTACGATAGGATATGGACCAAAACTATGATACAGATACCTTTGGTTTGACCAAATTCGTAGACTGTACTCTATCTCGGTATAGTTTGGCACCGCTTGTCCTTGTTTGGTTATAGAGGTGTCCTACTATTTCGATGACAGAATGCATGCCTCTGATTTGGCACAGGCCTTGCTCTCTTTTCTTGCATTTATTTAGTTATTGATTTTGTTTCTTCTCTTGTGCTTCCTTGTGGTACTTGCTAATCGGGGCCTGACCCCGCTGGTTTTATTTGGTCAAATTTTGTAGTGGTGCCTGAGGACTCTACCTTTTACCTGACTGATGTTGCATACCATGAGCATGGTCGACGGGGGACTTGAGTGGTTTCCTTCTTCCCCACTTTAGTATTTTATATCATTTTGGGCGTTTAGCCACCGACATTGTTTAGCCGACAAGTTTTGTACATATTTGTGTAAATTCAGACTGCAGCTAATAATGACTATGTACTATTGACCTTGTACTAGCTCGACATTTTATAATAGCTAGTTCTTGACCATTTTGATAGAGCGTCGGGGATGCCTTATTGTTTTATCATATATGTTCATCTCTTATTGCTAACTATTTGACTGATTGAGACATAGATGTTCCTTGAGACCCTAGAAAGATTTTATTTTAGTATGTACCACATTGTCTAGTTACAGCCGTGATTGTCGTACGATATATTGTACCTTGTACGGGATACCTGGCCATGTTCGTCTCCGTATTTTGGTACTGGAATGTGATACATAATGTTTGTATCAAAATATGTGTACAGTAAACATGAACATATGGGATTCGACGGAACTCAATTTGGTCGTGCGTGATAAAATTAACCCATATCCGTCAAAATTTACCATATCAGCCATTTCTGAAATTTCTCTATTACTTCATGCACACTTATTATGTCATAACAAAACTTACACCATCAGATTCGTAACATTACTCTGGTCCTTTGACCCAAGTTTCGTTCGATTCTGAGAATGTTGATCAGAACACCGTTTTACGGGCCCCGTGGTCTGACTCAACGGACGATTTTATGATCGGCTCATCGAAATTTAATTCTGAATATTCTGTTGGGTTTGTATCGTCATTCTGGATTCATTAGACATTAAGTTTGCTAAATTTGGAGAACTTTACTTATGACACATTTTTTGGTGCAAAGCGAGTCATAGTGAACCCCGATTTGACCTGAAACTGTCATTTTTGTACCTGTGTCCAAATTAGACTTATATGCAGTCAATTCTTACTATTTTGACATTTATTAGATCGAGTTTGATTTTGTTACTAAAAATACTTCTATCTCTTACTGAAAATACTTCTATCTCAGTTTTCATAGTTGTTTTGTTGGTTAGTTTTATTTATTAGATGTCTATCGTGTTGCTTAGTTCTATTTATTAGATGTCTATTATGTTGCTTAGTTGTATTTATTAGATATCTATATATGTGAATCATGATCATAGATGGCTAGTGGTCATGGTGATCGTGGTCGTGGACGTGATAGAGGTGGTCGTGATCTTATACTACCCGGGGATGGATTATCTCCTCGATCGCGTGATCCCGATACCCTCTTGTCGGTCGCAGGCACTCCACTCTGCCATCGGCTATTGTCACAGACACTCCACCATTTGTTGCATATGTCCCCGACGTTCCATCATCGGCATCTATCTTCCTGTCATCATCTGATACAGTTTCCGACACTCCATCGTCAGTTGGTCCACCAGATACTCCGGCAGCTGTACGATGGGCCCCGGAGTATCCGGACTTAGAGTATGATGCTAGTGGTCGGTATATCCCCTGACCGGGTGGTCCTCCGACACAACCAGAGAGACCGGAGGGGAAGTTCATAAAAGAGCTTTGGCCCGCGACTAAAGAGTTGTAAGTAAATTTATATGTTTCATCTGATACAGTTAATTTTATATATTTTATTTATTTATTCAACTAAATAATCTATTATTATTTCTTTATAGGTTTTTTTCTATAGTGCTACTCCAGCACTTGGGAAAATTATTAGGGGGAACTACCACGGTCTCTATCTTAGATTCTCCGATGTGCCGTCCGACATGCAGTATATATGGCTTGACCATATGAAGGTATATGCGATCTTTTCTGTTATTCTATTTATTAATTATTTTTTAATCTATTTATATTAATTGTTAATTAAATTTGTATGTTAGAAAATCTACTGGTGGCCCGAGCATCGCGATGCGGAGATCAGGAAGACATATCGCGGTGCCTGTAGCAAGAAGATGTGGGATGCGAAGGATGATTTGCAAAAAATGATAAATGATGGAATGGACAAGAAATCCTGGATCCGTGATAATTTTTGGGAGAAGATACAGAAGGAGCTCAATACTCCTGAGTTCAAGAAGAGATCCGAGCAAGGAAAGAAGGTGCGATCTCATGGGAGTCTGCATACTGGTAGATCGATCACCATCGCTATGCACCATTGAAACCTGGTAAGATAACGTGAAGTACTTAAATATTTTCATTATATAGTTAAATAACATTAATTATCAAGCTAATATTTTTGTAATGTTTCGTACACATGCGAAGAAGCTGGCGAAGGAGGGAGGAGATCCCTCTAGTATCAGTTTTACCGATATTTTTGAGTATATGCACAAGAGGGGAAAAGACGGGAGCTATGTGGACGAGAAGGCCAACAAGACTGCTGTAAGTATTTCAATTTATATTATAAGTTAGAATAATATGAGGTATTAGAATTTATATTATAAGTTGAAAGTTTATTAGAAAATTAAGCACGGGTCATTGGATAGGCTGCATTCCAGTCTCTGCAGACTGAGAGCGCCTCTTGGGACACTCAGGATGGGGGTGAAAAAGAGTGTCGCTGAGTCTTCGCCCACCACAATGTCCTCTTCCATGGCCACTCGGACGAACGACCTTTTTGTACAAGCCGCTGGCGGAAGAGGGAAAGGCGAACACGTCTACGGCACCGGCTCCTTAGCGTCGCAGATGTCGGTATAATTGAGACCGCCACCGCCGACGTCTTCTGCTGCGGCACAACCTGATAGGATAGAGCAAATTGTTACAGCGATGGCCACATTGCAGGCCACAATGGTAGGTATACAGGAGTCGATCAGCAGCATACAGGCCTCCATGGAGCATGGTTCTTCCGGTGTTCGTGCTCCTCCATTTGTTGTCCCTGGCGCCACGACATCTGGTCTTTCTGGTGCCTCTGCTCCTCTCGCTGCTGCTTTTGGCCCTATTCTATCTGCTGACGCAGTGATGAGACTCCTAAGTTTATTGCCGTCGGAGGCGTTAGGTTCACTACCATCTGAATTAGTGAATGAGATTTCTTCGGACATCCTCGAACGTTTGCATAACCAAAAAACACCGCCAGATCGATGATTTTCTTTATATTTGATATTTATTTGTGTTGTAGTAATCGCGGACTTATGGATATTGTTTATTTGTGTTGTCGTGGTCGTGGACTTGTAGATGTTATTCGTGTACTTTGATTATTTTATTTGGACTTGTGGATGTTGTTCATGTATGCGATTAATTTTATTATGTTAATTATATGTCTTTTCTGAATTATGTCTCGTGTGTGTTTTCAGCCTGTGTTTGTGCCGTTGAAGGTCCGATTGGACGAAAATTCTACATCGGGTTGCGCTGGGTGGTTGATATATTGATAATGTTTAACATGTTTTATATAAACCAAACATGCTGGGATATCTGTATTTAAAAAAAAAATTGTAATTATGTGCATATTAGCGACAGACATCCTTCGACTTAGCGGCTATCTACGACGTACGTGCAACACGCTAGCGACGGATACAACCGTCATCAAGTAAATTTCTATTCCTGGGCAACGGATTACCGACATACGTCGACGGACATGCGACTTCCTCCCGACAGTAAGTAATGTCATTATTCTGTCGCCAACTTGAGTATCAGACTTTTTTTCAGTATCAGGAACATAAATAATATCGCTACAACGCCTGTAACCCGGCGCCATTTTTGACGCAATTTTGTCGATACATAGACGTCATTATAAACTAAATTACTGTCGCATATATGTCTCTAAAGCGCCGCTTAATGAATCCGTCGCTGAAATGTCGCATAGACGTCAACTAAATCCACGTCGCAATTACGCCGGTTTGTAGTCGAAAATTCGACTGATTGGCGACGGAATCTTTTGGGGACGTGACGTTTACCAACGTATATTTTTCGTCTAAATACCGTCGTAGGGTAGTCGCTAATAGTGAATAGCGACATTTTGGCGACGGAAAACGATGTCACTATTCCTCTGTATTCTAGTAGTGCTAGGTCATAATAGGATTTTCTAAATAGAAAATCCTAAAATATGAATCACATTATACCTAAAACAACTACTCATATTTCAGACTGGACTCCAACAATAGGTCATAATAAAATTTCTTAAATATGAAACCCTAAAATAGAAATCATATTATACCTAAAATAACTACTCTTATTCCAAACTGGACTCCAACACTACTCAACCAACACCAACACCAAGCATGACATGCCATGAAAAGATAATCACATGATTGAAATAAATATGTGGTTGCGATTGTTTGGTACAATATTGATACAATACGTTTGGTGCAATATTCCGCTCCTTTAATGAATCATATAATAGTCTACTGGTAAGTCTAGGATTTCATCAATAATGGTGTTGGATGGTCTAATTAAGGGAGCTAGGATAGGAAGTGCTTCTTGCTGTAGCTTATAAGCATAGGATTTCATTTGAGAAATATTCAATAAGCTAAGTTAACTACAAGTACATATTAGAACTAGTTCGAATCTTGGGAAGTTGTAATGGGATTAGGGTTTTATTCCACTATATAATTGTATTCCATTATTTAGATTAATAAAGGATTGAGATTTGTCCGGATAATGCCACCTTTTATAAGTTTGTTTGATTTGTACATGGCTCTTTGTGGTTCGTGTCTTTGTGTGCTTCTCACTGTTCGACATTTTGTAACAATCGCTGCACACGTCTACGAAATTCAACAAGATGTCCTCATAACAAGGAACAATATAGTTAATGGAGAGCCGCTATGAGTAAAGATATGTGACTAATATGATTTGAAGAAAGGATTAAAAAAATAAAATAAAATGCAAAAAAACAAACAAAACACAAAGATCACGATCAAGAGCTCTCCAACTTAATTAACCAACAACCATCCTACTACTCCTCATGGCCGGTCCAGAGGATTGAATTGTCCAAATATAATTTAATTTTGGTTGTTCCTTGACTCTTATTAGCAAAATAATTACAATATGATTATGAAATCTTTTATGACAGGATCTAATCTTAATTAATTATTTATGTTGACAACAAATTGTTATTCAAGTGGTTCTATAACAAGGAACAAAAAACTTTACCGCAAATCACAAGATTTGCATAACTACAATCCAATTCCTGGACTAGTTATCATTATTATTATTATTATTTGCAAAATGATGTTCGTATATATGGTATATTAACATTATATTTTAATAAGACTGAACATTATTGTACTGAGACTGGAAGAGAAGTGAACAAGATTTTATAGATTTAATGAAAATGTTGGTTACCGACCGCACCACTAGAAGAGGTGGAGCTATCTTAGCAAAACACCATTCATTATATAATCACCTATGATTCTATGAAGAACAACATAGAATGGAGAGATGTACCATCAAATTGGTGGGAAATTGTCTTTTGAATTCTATGGAGCTGATGAATATGAAAACCCTTCTTCCTTGCAAATGAACCATCAAATTGGTGGATCTATATTAGCAAGACACAATTGATAATTATTTACTCCAAATATACTAAACTTTTGAATATGGAAAACCTCAATGTAAATACAGGAACTCCATTTCAGATTGTCAGTTGAGCTGCTCCATTCCTAGGTTGTATATGATCGAAATGTCATAATACTAAATAAAAATTTCGAAAAAAAAAAAAAAAAAAAAACTCAAACTTTGAGTTCCAATACCAAGATATGCATGTGTTCCTAATCCCATTTAGCAATACAATAAACTCTTATTCAACAAAATTGAGTATAAGAAGGAACTTGACGTCAAAGGTGAGTACCTGACCCCATTGTTGCCTTCAGCCTTCTTCGACGTTCGACATCGACGTCTTCTGTATGTCCAAAGAAAATTTGTCTTTCTAGTTAAAGATTTCATTCTTCTTTTGTTTTTTGTTTTTTTTTTTAAATATAAATGGGGGCTGACTGCTTGGGAGGTTTGACTGTTTATGGAATGGGGGTTGCCCAAAGCCCGGCCGGACCTCGAAGAATAGCTCGTCGGACACGCACATCCCGTGCTCGAATGTTCGGAACTCGAAGCCTTCGGAGGAGGACTTGCAAACACGGAACTTCCTTCTTGTTGGCATGAAGGGGGGTCGTGGTGGTGGTGGTGGTGTTGATCAGAGGGAGATCACTTAGCGACGGGCACTCGTCTTCTTCGTCGCTGCTGTCGCCGCCAACTACGAAGAAGAAGGGCTCCTCCTCCCATTGGCCACCCTTAGCCATCGATGATTGTTGCATATTGCTCATAGGCAGTTCCTTTGATGAAATGAGAGTGAGGATGAAATATATATATACTAACATCGTATATTTTTTTGACATTACTATTTGTAGTGGACGGGCTGGCTGGCAGCTCCGGACATTCTTTTGTTCGAGCATGCGCTACCACTTTCCTTTTTCCTTTTTATTTATTTATTTATTATTGTTTATTCTTTTCCAGGGATTCAGGTGTCCAAACTTTTGTGGGTTGTGTCCATATTGTTTAGTAGGGTGCAGTGTAAAAATATAAGATCAAGTTGTACTATAGAGGATACGAAAGGGGAGTCGGAGACAGTGGAGGGACAGGCATGGGTCCTGTAGAGAGAGCTACAAAGGGGACAGGGACAGAGAGGAAAGTTCTACGCTTGTAATCAATGTGAGGTATAAATTACAAAAGTCCCTCCCTTTATTTTTACTTCAATTTAGAAATGAGAAGGAAAAAAAAAACAATTTGGGAAGGAAAAAAAAAAAAAAAAAACTAAGCGGAATGTGAGAAAAGATTACATCACACGAACCTTAACCAAGGGGAATGTAAGAAAAGATCATCAAACAGTCCAGACCAACAATATTTGGGATAAAAGACTTATGGTATTATTTATGTGAAGCTGACATACGGTTAATGTAACAGATGATATGATAAATATTAAAATTAATCTTAACATCAAAATTAATATTAATATTAACGATTTTTTTCGTATAAAGTAATAAAATTATAAAAAAAGAAAAAGTTGGGAGTAATTGCAGAGAGGAGGACTACTCGCCAACTGAGTTGGCGGGGCGCACTCCTCGAGAGGCCGCTCGCCAACTCAGTTAGCGGGGCGCAGTCCACGAGAGACTGCTCGCCAACTGACTTGGCGGGGCGCAGTCTACGAGAGACCGCTCGCCAACTCAGTTGGCGGGCCGCTCTCTCTCCCTCCCCTCGGATACCTGACGCCTCCCCTTCCTCGGAGACCACACACCCACGACCGCTCCCCTTCTCTCGGAGACCCCCCCCCCCCCCCATCCCCTCAACTTCCCCCCATCCCCTCCCCTTCCCTTCCTATAAACACCCCCCACTACCGAGAGAAGGCTCCTCACAACACATTCTTCTCCTCCTCCTCCTCCTCCTCCTCCTCATGTTTTCATAGCAATCCTCTTCCTCCTCCTTACTCACAGCAATCCTCTTCCTCCTCCTCCTCCTCCTCCTCCTCCTCACATCTTATAATCGACATTTTTGGAGATGGCTACCCACAACGACGGTCGTATTCCTGGCGGACCGACTACCCAGCTAATTATTAAGCAACGTGAAGACCACATTTCTAGTCAGATATTTACTGGCGAGGTAATTTTTGAAATTACAAGTTTTCAACTTTAGTAATTTACACACAAAATATAATGTATATGTTTTTTTTATAGTTATACGACCATGATCTTGGTTTACGAACCCGGATCCATGTACATTGGCGGACCAAAAGAAATTATCGTACGTGGGAGCTAAATTCGGTCCAAAAGGCTTTGGTGGAATCCTTTGGATTCCACTATATAGATCGTGTTAGATATTTAATCCACGATCTTCATTTAGTTGTAAGTCTTGCGGAGCGTTGGTGGCCCGAACGCAATACTTTCCAACTCCCATTCGGCGAGATGACGATCACCCTTTTTGATGTGGCAAATATACTAGGGTTACCTATTAAAGGTAACGCTATATATTTTGATCCGCACTTAAAGGGATCTGATCTGATCAGGAGTTATCTCGGTGTTAGCCCTCCATCAGGAATAAAAGAAAGCAATTTTGTGAAGTTTACATGGCTCCGTGGCAACTTCATGGACCTACATCACACTATTGACGGGGTGGTTGATGTAGATAAAATGCGGGTATGTATTTTTATTAGTAAATTTATTTATGACTTAATTTAGTGTCTATATAATACTTAATATGTGGTGCCCCGTTCCCCCTATACGGGGAGCGCGGCTAAGAAATACAAGACGGTATCGTTCGATCGGGATAGATTGAATCAAGAACTCATCCTCGTTATGGATTTGTCTCTTCGGAATCGATTCCCATATTCAGTGGACCGTGCCCCCGGGATCGACTTAGCGGCAGAGTCAGGAGGGACCTCTCCGCTGCATTCTTTGTTGCCTAGTTTTCGCTATCGCTTGTTGTTTTCGTGCCTTGAGTTGGTTTTCGGATTTGCTTGGGTTTTCTTGAACGGTTTCGATGGATTTCATTGCTTTCGTTCTTAGGACTGCACTTCAATTCCGATAAGGGAAAGAGAGGAAGAAGTACTGATCAGCTGTTCGTGTCAATACAGGTGAACCAGCTGTAGTCGTCGCTCGAGCGGACGCCTAAAGCACTTCTTTCCTTTTCCTTCCAACTACCAAAGTGAGTGGCTACCATCCAGATTAGCTAGCCCTACTTGCTAGTCTTCACATCTAAATCTTGTGTTCGTGCTTTGCCCGATCAAACGATACCAAGTAAATAACTAAATGATATCAAGGTAATAAGGGAATAGGCTTGGAAAATATTGCTTGTCAACGAAACCTGTGAACGGTTGCTTACTTACTACATGCTTGCCTATTCAAATGTTTACCATATGCATATATACAAGTTAGAATGCTTACTTCTTCTTCTATAAGTATGCTATATGTAGAACACCCTTTGCCATGCATCAATTATTCAGGGAGACTATGCAAAATACATTACACAATGCTACATATCCCCTGATTTTATTGACTCAGCTACATAAATGACAAACTTAACACAAACGCCGTTGATCACGGACAACTTGTGCACAAGGCCTCCTGGTTCCTGCGGACGGTCGCTGGGGCACTGGCACCGATCCGATCCGGACGGAACCTCAAGATTAGTCTCTCCCATAGGCGGGGTGGCGTGTAGCGATACATGTGCCTCCGTCACCTTAGCCCGAGACTAAGACCGTCCATTATGGCATCAAAGCCAATGATCCCCTCGTATATTTAAACCTGTTGCAACTAACTTGTGTCTTCTTGGCAGGGAAGGCATGGTAAGTAATGGCAGGTGGTTCAGACGGACAGGTAAATGTCACCTAACGGTGGCGGGTTATTTCAATAATTCTATATCTATGTCTTGTTGTAAAATAAACTAAGGCAAGATAGAAACCCACAATAAGTATGCATGTTTCATTAAAACAACGTGTTGATTGGTAAAGTTGGGTTAGCTTGCCTTCACCAGTACGTTTTGATGTACTGACCCTCGTTGAAACAGGTTCCCCGCGCTAGGAAGAACCGAGCGAGGAGCAGGAGACAAACCCCCAATCCAGTCCAGCTGTAGGCACGCCTCGACCGTGCTACCTTTGAAGCATTTTGAAGAAGAAGAAGAAGCATTTTGAAGTTAGAAGCTAGCCACCAAGCAACCATGCAACTTCGTGGCAAAGCAGTCGTTCCGACCCAAGGTCTTATATTTTGAGTTTAGTAAGGATTTAATGTACAGGACTGCTATCTCATTTTGTGTCAACACTTTTGTAAGCCCATAGAGGCAATCCTTATGACTCAGTTCGAGGAGTTTGTAATAGATGTTCATATTATCAATAAAAAGAGAATTTTTTCATGTTTCAATATGTGTTTCAATTATCTGCGTACTCTGAATATGTGCTCGCTATGCGAAACAAAAATACTTAGCCTTGTGCGGTGCGCAACCTAGGCCCGCATGGCGGTCACGCCCGGGGGACGACTAACGATTCCACGGGATCGGGGCGTGACATGTTGGTATCAGAGCACAGATTCAAAGTTTTTTTGACTCTTAAACTGGAAAAGTTCCCTTAACGATAAATCCCTGTGCGAACTCCTGAACTCGTTAAGGCCAAAATGAGATACGTTCATGCAATAAGTCCATAATACATTATGATCCTGATGTAATTTACCTTCCTTTCAAGGAACGACGCAAGCGCAACCATCAGCGCTGGCGCCAGGCGAGACAAGGACTCAGGAGAGCAGTTCCGGAACTTCAGGAAGCTCTCGGAGCCAACGGGGCATGTCTCAATCAGATTCCCTTCAGCAGGTGATGCAAATGTTCACGGAACAACGACAGAGGGATGATGCCCGCCAAGCCAAGTTCGAGAGCAACCTAGAGGCCCGGCTCTCAGTCCAACAAAAGCAGGTAGATACCCTGCAACAGCTTGTTCAGACCCTGGCCTCCAACCATTCTGCCGCAACGACAGCTACACCAGTGGAGCAGCCAGCGCTTGAAGTCGAACCACCGCCCGCGCCAAGGACGAGGGAAGTGACTGCCTTCACCTTTGGCAACTTCAAGAAGGTCTGCAACACGCCATTTAACGGGACTGAGGACCCGATCGTGGCCCTAGATTGGCTCGCCGAGCTTGAAGATCATTTTTCTCTCCTAGAAGTGCCGGAAGACAAGTGCGTCACCTGTGCTCAACTACTGCTTCGCCTCAACGCGCACGACTGGTGGGACGTGCATCGACGATCTCTTCAACTTGGCCATGGAGAGGAGGCGATCGCGTGGACGACTTTTCGTGCCGCGTTCGAGGAGGACTTTATACCCCCACCTCTACGACGTCAACGGGAAAACGAGTTCGTTCAACTCCGGCAGGGCAATATGACGGTGAAGCAATACTCGGCAGAATTCAACAAACTGGCCAAATTTGCTACCGCTTATCTACCGGATGCATCGAGTCGAGCCAGACGATTCGAAGGAGGGCTACGTCCTGGTATTCACGGGCACGTGTCCGTTCCGCAGTATCAGACAATGCGGGAAGTATTAAACCACGCCCTCTCCCTCGAACCGCAGTATCCTCACGTTGCCACCGGCGCTGTGCAAACCCCCAATCACAAACGCCAAGGCAACGATAGAGGAAACACAGCTGTAAAGCGCCCTAACAACGGCGATTCGAAAAAGGGAAACTCGGGGCAACGATGTGATTTCTGTAGAAGGACAGGGCACGTCGAAAGTGAATGTCGCCGGAAGCATGGGTTATGTCTCATTTGTGGAGCTTCCGATCACGCCCTTCCCAACTGTCCAAAGTTCACCGAGCGCCGTCCTCCTCAACAAAATCAGACTCCGGCACCTCAGGCAAATCGAGCGGCACCTCAGGCAAATCGAGCGGCGCCTCAGCAAGGGCGTAATCAAGCTCAAGGCCGAGTCTACACCATGACACGGGAAGAAGCATTAGCTTCGGATACCGTCGTGTCAGGTACCTTACTTTTCAATAATATACCTGCTCGCGTTCTATTTGATTCAGGTGCAACCCATAGCTTTATTTCTACAAACTTCGCCACGGAGAACAATGTTAAAATAACTCCGTTGCATTTAGATTTAAGCGTTAGCACCCCGTCTGGTACAAAAATTCCTGTCTGTTCAGCATGCCTAGGCGGTTATATCTGTATTGGGGAGAGAAAGCTGTCACTTGATGTTTTAGTTCTTGATGTACGGGACTACGATATTATTTTGGGAATGGACTGGCTAGGCGCGTGCGCAGCAACTATTGAGTGTGCAGAGAAGCGAGTCATTTTCCGTCTGCCCGGAGAAGCCGTGTTCTGTTACACCAGTAGTCCAGCGAACAATGCGACCAGGGCCTGTATGGTGATTTCGGCAAAATCTGCTCGGCGAATGCTCTACACAGGCTGCGAGGGATTCCTAGCATCAGTTCGGGACACACGGCAGGACTACGCAAACGTCGAGTCAACTTCCGTTGAGGCAGAGTTCCCCGATGTGTTCCCGAGCGAACTACCCGGTATGTCGCCAGACCGAGAGATTGAATTCACTATAGACACATTTTCAAATACACAGCCGATTTCAAAGCCTCCGTACAGAATGGCACCTGCAGAGCTGAATGAATTAAAGCGCCAACTCCAGGAATTGCTTGATCGCGGGTTCATCCGTCCGAGCGTGTCTCCTTGGGGCGCTCCCATGCTCTTTGTGAAGAAAAAGGACGGAACTCTACGCCTCTGCATAGACTATAGGGAATTAAACAATGTCACAATCAGGAACAAATATCCTCTGCCACGGATAGATGACTTGTTTGATCAGTTACAAGGGGCAACGGTATTTTCTAAAATTGATCTTCGCTCGGGTTATCACCAGCTGAAGATTAAGCCAGAAGACGTACCCAAGACTGCTTTCAGAACCCGCTACGGCCATTACGAGTTTTCCGTGATGCCGTTTGGACTGATGAATGCTCCTGCTGCATTCATGGATACGATGAACCGTGTCTTTAGGCCCTTCATCGATAAATTCGTGGTGGTGTTTATCGATGACATCTTAGTGTACTCGAAGACTAGGGATGAGCACGCAGGACACCTGCGGATGGTGCTGCAAACCCTTCGAGACCACAAGTTGTATGCCAAATTAAGCAAATCAGAATTTTGGCTGGACAGTATCTCATTTTTGGGGCATATCATCTCCTCGGAAGGCATCTCAGTTGATCCGAAGAAAATAGAAGCAATCACGCAGTGGAAACGACCGGAGTCAGCTAGCGACATCCGAAGTTTCCTTGGTCTGGCGGGGTACTACCAAAGATTTATACAAAATTTTGCTAGGATTGCTTCGCCCTTGACTCAGTTGACACGAAAGGGTGCGAAGTTTGCTTGGACAGAGGACTATGAAGCTTCGTTTACGGAGTTAAAGCAGCGCCTCATCTCTGCCCCAATTTTCACTCTGCCGAACGGACCGGATGACTTTAAAATATATAGTGATGCCTCCGGAAAGGGTCTAGGATGCGTCCTGATGCAGCGCGATAAGGTGATAGCCTACGCGTCTAGACAGCTAAAGCCTCACGAGCAGAACTACCCAACGCATGATCTCGAACTTGCCGCGGTAGTATTTGCATTGAAGCTGTGGCGTCACTATCTTTATGGCATGCCGTACGAAATCTATACAGACCATAAGAGCCTGAAATACTTGTACACTCAAAAGGATTTGAATCTTCGGCAGCGGCGATGGCTTGAACTCCTCAGCGACTTCGATCTCACGATCAGATACACGCCTGGAAAGGGAAACGTAGTAGCTGACGCGTTGAGTCAAGTGTTTGTAGGGAGTTTGGTTATTGATGATAGGCTGCACCGAGATCTTGAATCACTGGGTATCACACTGAAAATAAGATATAAGAAGTGGGCGCAAGTAGCTCAACTGCGCCTCGAGCCCGACTTGTTACACAAAGTGAAGGCCGCTCAGAAGGACGACCCGTTCCTGCAGAAGATACATGCCCTCATCTTGGCAGAAAAGGCGTCCGACTTTGCGGTAAGTGCGGATGGGATGCTTCGAGTAAAGGGAAGACTATGTGTTCCGAACGACGCGGCCCTCAGACAAGAGATACTCACGGAAGCTCACTATGCTAGTTATACTTCTCATCCAGGTAGCACTAAGATGTATCGGGATCTTCGCACGACGTTTTGGTGATACGGCTTAAAACGGGATGTGGCACAGTTTGTGTCGCATTGCATGGCTTATCAACGAGTAAAGGCCGAACACCAGAAATCAGGCGGAGAGCTTCAGAACCTTGCTATTCCGGAGTGGAAATGGGATGATATAACGATGGACTTTATTGTTGGCTTGTCGAGGACGCAACGGGGACATGATATAGTCTGGGTTATCGTCGATCGACTCACCAAGTCAGCTCACTTTCTGCCTATCAAATCTACTTGGAGTGCCGACCGCCTGGCTCAGATATATCTCAACAAAATTGTCCGACTCCACGGCGTGCCCGTAACCATAGTCTCCGATCGAGATGGTCGATTCATATCACGTTTCTGGGGAAGCCTGCAGTCAGCAATGGGGACGAAGTTGAAATTCAGCTCCGCCTACCATCCACAGACCGATGGCCAAACAGAGCGCGTCAACCAGATCCTCGAAGACATGCTGCGACTCTACGCCTTGGACACGAAGACTAGTTGGGACCTTCATCTACCTCTAGCCGAATTTGCTTACAACAATAGTTATCAATCAAGCATTCAAATGGCGCCGTATGAGGCGCTATACGGGCGGAAGTGTAGATCTCCTATCTGTTGGGACGAAGTCGGGGAGCGGCAAGTAATTGGCCCTGAGCTCGTGGAGCAGACCGTCCAGAAGGTTCGGCTGATTCGGGACAGATTAAAGATAGCTCAAAGTCGTCAGAAGAGCTATGCGGATGTTCATCGGAGACCGCTAGAGTTTCAAGTAGGTGACCGGGTATTCCTTAAGGTCTCGCCCATGCGAGGGGTCAGCAGGTTCGGAGCGAAGGGAAAGCTAAGTCCACGATTTGTCGGCCCGTTCGAAATACTAAAGCGGGTTGCTTCAGTTGCTTATCAGATCGCTCTACCACCATCCCTAGCTGACGTACATGATATATTTCATGTTTCCCAACTTAGAAAATATGTGTACGATCCAAGCCACGTGGTAGACTTGGGACAACTGAACCTTCAGCCCGACTTGACGTATGTAGAACAGCCGGTACAAATTTTGGATAGAAAAAAAAAGCTGCTTCGGACCCGTTCGGTTCCTCTAGTGGGCGTGCTTTGGCGGAATCACTCTGTCGAAGAATCTACTTGGGAGCTTGAATCTGATATGAGGGAACGGTTCCCCTCATTATTTCCTAGTGGTAGGTTTTATTCCTTAAGTTTCGGGACGAAACTTCCAATTAGTTGGGTAGGATGTGGTGCCCCGTTCCCCCTATACGGGGAGCGCGGCTAAGAAATACAAGACGGTATCGTTCGATCGGGATAGATTGAATCAAGAACTCATCCTCGTTATGGATTTGTCTCTTCGGAATCGATTCCCATATTCAGTGGACCGTGCCCCCGGGATCGACTTAGCGGCAGAGTCAGGAGGGACCTCTCCGCTGCATTCTTTGTTGCCTAGTTTTCGCTGTCGCTTGTTGTTTTCGTGCCTTGAGTTAGTTTTCGGATTTGCTTGGGTTTTCTTGAACGGTTTCGATAGATTTCATTGCTTTCGTTCTTAGGACTGCACTTCAATTCCGATAAGGGAAAGAGAGGAAGAAGTACTGATCAGCTGTTCGTGTCAATACAGGTGAACCAGCTGTAGTCGTCGCTCGAGCGGACGCCTAAAGCACTTCTTTCCTTTTCCTTCCAACTACCAAAGTGAGTGGCTACCATCCCGATTAGCTAGCCCTACTTGCTAGTCTTCACATCTAAATCTTGTGTTCGTGCTTTGCCCGATCAAACGATACCAAGTAAATAACTAAATGATATCAAGGTAATAAGGGAATAGGCTTGGGAAATATTGCTTGTCAACGAAACCTGTGAATGGTTGCTTACTTACTACATGCTTGCCTATTCAAATGTTTACCATATGCATATATACAAGTTAGAATGCTTACTTCTTCTTCTATAAGTATGCTATATGTAGAACACCCTTTGCCATGCATCAATTATTCAGGGAGACTATGCAAAATAAATTACACAATGCTACATATCCCCTGATTTCATTGACTCAGCTACATAAATGACAAACTTAACACAAACGCCGTTGATCACGGACAACTTGTGCACAAGGCCTCCTGGTTCCTGCGGACGGTCGCTGGGGCACTGGCACCGATCCGATCCGGACGGAACCTCAAGATTAGTCTCTCCCATAGGCGGGGTGGCGTGTAGCGATACATGTGCCTCCGTCACCTTAGCCCGAGACTAAGACCGTCCATTATGGCATCAAAGCCAGTGATCCCCTCGTATATTTAAACCTGTTGCAACTAACTTGTGTCTTCTTGGCAGGGAAGGCATGGTAAGTAATGGCAGGTGGTTCAGACGGACAGGTAAATGTCACCTAACGGTGGCAGGTTATTTCAATAATTCTATATCTATGTCTTGTTGTAAAATAAACTAAGGCAAGATAGAAACCCACAATAAGTATGCATGCTTCATTAAAACAACGTGTTGATTGGTAAAGTTGGGTTAGCTTGCCTTCACCAGTACGTTTCGATGTACTGACCCTCGTTGAAACAGGTTCCCCGCGCTAGGAAGAACCGAGCGAGGAGCAGGAGACAAACCCCCAATCCAGTCCAGCTGTAGGCACGCCTCGACCGTGCTACCTTTGAAGCATTTTGAAGAAGAAGAAGAAGCATTTTGAAGTTAGAAGCTAGCCACCAAGCAACCATGCAACTTCGTGGCAAAGCAGTCGTTCCGACCCAAGGTCTTATATTTTGAGTTTAGTAAGGATGTAATGTACAGGACTGCTATCTCATTTTGTGTCAACACTTTTGTAAGCCCATAGAGGCAATCCTTATGACTCAGTTCGAGGAGTTTGTAATAGATGTTCATATTATCAATAAAAAGAGAACTTTTTCATGTTTTAATATGTGTTTCAATTATCTGCGTACTCTGAATATGTGCTCGCTATGCGAAACAAAAATACTTAGCCTTGTGCGGTGCGCAACCTAGGCCCGCACGGCGGTCACGCCCGGGGGACGACTAACGATTCCACGGGATCGGGGCGTGACATAATATATCTAGGTCATTCGTTGCACTAGAGCGTATCTGCTCTGTTTATGTGGTGCAATTCTATTTCCTGATGCATCGAAAAATATGGTAAATGTGCAGCTTCTACCATTCTTGGATGATTTGACAAAACCTACTGAGCATGCGTAGGGAGCTGCTACTCTTGCCTTTTTATACGCCAATCTGACAGAATTTGTGAGATCCAATCGCAAGAGTATTTGTGAATGTATTTCACTGATTCAGGTATGAATGAAAGACCTTAAAAAGTTAGAGTAATTTTATACGCAAATTTTGTTTGTACTAATGTCATATTTTTGTTTTATAGTTCTAGTCCTACGAGCACTTCTATATTGGTAGGTCTGTTACTAGCATTCTCAGTGATGTTGGAGTATTTCCAATTGATATGCGCTGGCCTACAGATGTAGTGGATTATCAACACTACCAATACATGAGTGTATCACTTTATCGTAGCCAATTTGATACACTGTAGTATCATGAGGTAATTTTTAAATATGCAATAAATATCTTTAAATCATTTAAGTTTTGATCGTAGATAAATATCACATCTAATTGATACAATATCTTTAAATATGTTACCTGGTTACCTTACTCATGTGAACCTGATGCTTCAGAAATCAAGAGGACATCATATGCATTTACTTTACACATATCTCATATTATTTATGATCGGTTCACCATGTACCATCCGGCAGACCGTGTTCTTCGGCAATTCGGAATGAGCCCAATAATTCTCGATGATCCACCGACAGTCGGTTATGAGGCATCAAATGCATTACAACGAATCATTGGTCTCGTTGCTGACTGAAATAATCGGTTCGAGAATTATAGTGTGAGGGACATGTCTCCCAGACTAAATTCTGCTGAGGAATGTAAGTTATAAGTTACTCATTATTCGTATTGATTTATTGTAAATAGTTTGCTAAAATTTTGTTTACATTTTGCAGACATGGATAGTCTGGACTATAGGCAATGGTGGGAATGCCCTCTTATGAGCAACCGAGTATACCACTATGAGGAGCAAAGGCTCAAGAGTAGATCCGTAGATGATTCTACTCTGCGTGCTTTTGCCGATGGAATGCATGATTTGGTATGGCTTCATTATACTTTCAAAAATACATATACATAGATATGATAAATATATTAATTTACAAGTTTTAAATTTCAGAGTGGTGTATACCGGCAACATTTACAAAGACCTCATAGAAACCTTTCCCCAGACAGTCGGCGTCTTATGGAGGAACTTGTGACTCGTGTTGAGCATCTGGGTATTAGACGGAAACCGGAACAGCCTCCAGTACAATCATGTCTTCCACCGGACTATCCGACCGGCTTAGTACGACAGAGACACTCTCGTCGTCGTCGTCGGAGGGATACTGCAGAGGACCATTATGCTGGAGCGGGCCCGAGTGACCAGTATGCTGGAGGGAGCCCGAGTTACCAGTATGCTGGAGCGGGCCCGAGTTACCAGTAGCGGGCCCGAGTGACCAGTATGCTGGAGCGGGTCTGAGTTACCAGTATGTTGGAGCAGGCCCGAGTTACCAGACTGTTGGAGATGAAAGCTACCAGATATTCACATAATTTTTTTTGACTCCATCAGCACCGCTGCCTACCCAAACTCAACAAGATGAGGAGGAGGATGAGTAGATAATTCGTAACAAAGTATGATTGCAATATTTGTATGATTTGTAAAGTTTTTATTGCAATATTTGGGTATTGAACAATTCTATTTTACTCTCTCATTATCAGACTCACTATTACAATATTTTTAAGTTTGTATTGAACAATTCTATTTTACTCTCTCGGTTGACTAGTACATCTTCTTCGGTTGTGTCCCATAGCACCACAATTACTTCAACGTAGATCTCTCGTCGATGCATCTCGGGGTTTGATGCGGCTCTTCTTTGATCTTCCGGCTTTGTGTCTTACATCTGGCACCCCAATTTGTTCTCTAACCAAAGGAGCTTGGATCTTGTAGGGAACTGGAATTGGCTCCATTTTTGGTGCGTATACACTTTTCAAGGTCTCCGTCGAAAATACTGCAGGATAAAAATTATCAATACTAATATTGCAATATCTACAAACAAAATATGCATGTATACATGGTATATAAGTATGGTACCATCTAAAACATGTACAAGATCTGTCAGTTATATTAACAATATAGGTTCTACTTGTTGTGCGGTCTATTATTTCAAACTTATAATTATCAATAGCTAATATTTCTAGGTGATTCTTCTCTTTGATAATAGAAGCCATATTTTTTAACATCTTCGGACAATAATCTGTGTCTATATTTTCAGCATTCTTTCTACGATTGTCATGAAGTGTAATAATCTTGGCTCTAATACCATCGAGAAGTATTGTTATTGGCTTATCTCGTAATTTCTTAATCCAGCTATTGAAACATTCAGCAAGATTAGAAGTGTTAATATCTAATCTAGGACAAGTAGCATGCGCTGTTATCCAATGTTCAAATCGACGACTTTCATCGTTTACACCAATAAGCCAATCGTACAAAATTATATTCTCGGCTTTAATTATATCAAACACACTCTCTGCATCCGTTTCATTATATGATCTAGCAAGCAAGTCTAACAAGTGTTGAAATACTGGTTCTTTGGTAACTTTTTTCATGTTTTGTTTAAAATGTTGAATACAAAAAAATGAGGAGATACAGAAAAAATAGCACGAACAACATTTATTAATCCTTTTTGCTTGTCAGATATAAATAAAATTGTACTCCAATCATGAAAACAACTTTCAAAAGATATTTTAAGAGAATTTAAAAACCAAGACCAAGAATCACTATTCTCACCTTCATCAACAGCATAAGCTATAGGATATAATTGATAGTTAGGATCGTGAGCACAAGCAATAAATAAGATACCTTGATATTTAGATGAAAGAAATGTAGCATCAGTACTAATAATTGGTAAATATCCCCTTAAAAATCCATCAATACATGACTTAAAACAAATAAAAATTCGTTGGAAGCTATTGTTTTTGGCAGTTTTAATAAAACATGTACTACCTGGATTTGTCTACATAATTCTATAACAATACTCCTCAAGACTAGCGTATGCCTCATCATAACTACCATTAATTTCAGCTAATGTTGTCTCTCAAGCTCTCCAGGCTTTGGAATAACTAACTTGTATACGGTGCTCCCTATATATATCTTTAACAATTTGTGATGGACTGTATGACTGGTTATCTCTAATAATGTCAATTATCATGGTCTTAATCCATGCAGCGGTAGCTAGTCGATGACGTCCTGTACTAAGTCTTCCTAAACAAGAATGACGATTTTCTAATGTACTAACTTTAACTATATCGCCATTTCCAATAGATTTGACATATACTCTCCAATTACAATTCGGTTGATCACAACTATATATAATTCCACGAGCATTATTCATAACACTCGCTGAACAACTAAAATTATATTTAATTGCTAAATTACTTATAAAGCTTCTAAAGTGAGAACGACTAGAAAATGATTGTCCCTTAAATACTTCATCAGTGATAGCTTTTACAACATCATCATCTATCGTATAATCTACATTTTCAACTAAATCAGCACTATTTTCATCATCGTTGTCACTATCATCATCATGGTTAGATTCATATGATGAATGACCTTCTTGGATAAATGAAACTATTTGTTGAGAAGAACTAGCACCCGAACTAACATGCTGATATTCAGAAAAATATTCATTATTTCTACTATCTAAGGTTGCTGCTACTTTAATAACATATATTTTTATATACCGTGATTGTGAATTAATCTCAAGAATATAATTTCATGCATCTTCACTATCTATCAAAAAATAATTAGAACAAAAAATAGACTTCAGAATAAAATCATAATGAATAGAACAACGTTCAATAATATGATTACGTATATTTTCAAAACTAATATTTGGATAAGTTGAAAAAATTATACTTTCTCCTCCTTCGTAATTTAACCCATTTATTTTACCGACGTACGAGCATACAATTCTTACGCTACGATCCATGACGGTTGAGAACTTTTGTTACAGAAAACTCAGATGAACTTTAGCTGCAGGCAAAACTTTGACTGAAGCTTTGCTAGCGGCAGAGAGACAGAGAGAGTGTTGGAGACTTTGCTAGAGGGAAGAGAGGAAATAGAGTGAGTGTGAGATGATTTAGAGGGAAGAGAGGAAATAGAGTGAGTGTGAGATGATTTGATTGAGATAGGAAATATATAGAGGGAGAGTGTTGAATGTAATAGCCGTTGTGCAACGGCTAATTGTGTGAACGGATCCTTACTCGCCAACTGAGTTGGCGAGGAGAGTGCAACGGTCACTTAATCCAACCTAAACCATCACTCGTCAACTGAGTTGGCGGGCTGAGAATCCAACTTAGCATCACTCGCCAACTCAGTTGGCGAGCGGTCTCTCGTGGACTGCGCCCCGCCAACTGAGTTGGCGAGCGGCCTCTCGAGGACTGCGTCCGCCAACTCAGTTGGCGAGTCCTCCTCTCTGCAATTTATCCGAACTTTTCTCTTTTTTTGTAATTTTATATAAATTTATTACTTTATACGAAAAAATCCGTAATATTAACATAATCATTAACATTAACATTAACAATAAAATTAATATTAAAATTGTTTGGATAATTTATTTTTTGGGGTAAAATTTGTCACGTCAGCTGTCACACAAACAAGAATGATTTGGAAAAATACTTTAAAAATACAAAATATTATTATTCTTATAGAAAACATAAGAAAAAACTGGATCAAATAAGCTATTTAAAAAAAAATATCCGTCGAATATACATCTTATGTATGACAAAATATAGATAATTTTAGTGACAAAAGATAAGAGAATAAAGAACAGATAGAATTAAAAGATGGGATCATCTGGACAAATACAAGAAATATCACGATTAAAATAGGGTGGTCTTTTCCAAAAATATTTCTAGTAGCTAATATAATGTAGCTAGCATATCACATATGCAGGGTGTAAATATAATATGCAAATTTTAGTGTTGCAGTTGAGTCTTTGCCAGATAACCCAGCATGGAGAATAAATAATTTTTGGGCTACTTGTCCAAGTTTTATTTTTTTTATTTTTATAAAGTGATCTCCTATTCTTTCTTCTGTGCTTCGCTTTTCAACAAAGAGAGACCATCCTATTCTTAGTTTGCAACTAGGCACGTAATGGACCTCGTTTTGGAAGCTTTGGTGATCCATAAAAGTAAATGATGATCAGTAGGGGGGAATAAATAAAGTCTGTGGATTCATGGTCTGTAACAAAGTGCAGTTCATTTTATGTTCCACCAAGTATTATACTACTTGAAAATAACGATCAATAGTCTTTATATATTTATTACTTAAAATAAATAGATTAATTTTTTTACTATTTAGAAAAAACAAACAATAGTTTTTAAAATTTTTTTTTTCTTCTATACATAATTATCTAATTATTTATGTTAAATTTAATTAAAAGAAAAACAATTAGTGAACATAGATAAAAAAAATTAGAAAAAACAAAATTCACACAGTAAAACTTGACTTTTCATATAATATAGTAGTATAGATATAGTAGAAGATCAGGATAAAAAGCTCAAGAGTTCAATATTGCACCCTTTTTTTTTCCTACCTGAACACCCTCCCCCCCCCCCCCCCCCCTCCCTCACCCCCCCCCCCCCCCCCCCCCCCACACCTCTCAAGGTGTCTAAATGGACGGGCGACCCAGAATTTGGTCCAGGTCCGACCCGGTCAAACCAGGTCCGGGCCGGTCCGGATGCGGTTAACGGACCGGTCCGCCCAGGCCCACTAGCCCCACGGGTCCGGGCTGGGTCGGTGGAGCCGACCCGCTAGCCTGGCCAGGCCCAATTTCTGTGTCGTTCGGGCCGGTTCGGATTCGGTCTACCTGGTTAAGGCCCGGTCTGTCCGGTTCGACCGATTTTTTTTTTTTTGAGAATATATCTGTTGTGAGATATTTTTACCAAAATACTCCCGTTTTAGTAGTAGTCCGTTTTGTAAAATGACCAAAATATCCATTATAACAACTCTTTTTTAGGATATTTTGGGTCATTTCGACCCAAAAATTCCTATAAATAGTCCATAATTCATGAAAAATGAACACAACAAAATTTCTTTCCTTCTACAATTTTTTTTCCTCTTACAAAGTTTAGAAGCAAGCAAGACAATTACAATGTTTAGAAGCAAATTAATTACTGGAGTCCAACTTCTTTCCTCTTAGCACATTTTCTTCCGATTTCTTTTTGAGGGTTCTAGCAGACGTTACAAGTAACTTTAATATTATAGAATAGCTTTTTTTCTGATTTGAGATTTTTCTTTCCTCTCTCTCTCTCTCTTTTGGTAGAGAATTAATTAATTTTTCTCTAATTTTTTTTGAAAAATATTTTTTTAAATATGGATGGACAAGATTTAAACCAAGCTTTTGAAAACTATGATCATTATAATAATATGTTTGAAAATAACAATATTCCTGAATCTGCGCCACCGACACAAATGTCACATCCTGAAGTTAGGAGTATGATCACGGCTACAAATGTTGGCAATTAGAAAAAATCTATTTTATGGAATTATTTTACAAATATTTGTCACTGATAGTGAGGGCAATCCGGTTTTAGATCCAAAAGATCAGAAATCAATACCTAAGTCTGCATAATGTAAGAGATGTAAGCGGGTTTACAAGTGAAAAAAAATGATGGCACGGGCACTTTAAAAAGACATTACGAAAGTTGCTATGGTAAAGACACACTGCAGGCTACACAAACACAGCTAAGTACTGGTGGTCAATGATCTTCTTTAGGTACATTTACTTATTCTGATGCTCGTAACAAGACTGAGTTAGCAAAATTTATGATTTGTGAGGAACAACCATTTACATTTGGTGAGAGTAATTACTATTATAAATATGCAAGTAATACTCTTAATCCTTGTTTTAGTAACGTTTCTAGATCTACTGCTAGAGCAGAGTCTCTGAAATTTTTTCAAAAAGATAAGGCTGCTTTGAAAGAAAATTTTATGCATATTAGTAAATTAGCTTTAACTTCTGATATATGGACTACTAAGCAAAATTATGCTTATATTTGTATCACGACACATTATATAGATGCAAGATGGATGTTACAAAAATGTATCATTTGTCTAAGGCCTTTAAAATTTTCACATACTGGCGTTGTAATCGGTAGCGCTATAATACAATTTTTGCGTGAATTTGATATTCAAAATAAAATATTTTTGATTTCTTATGATAATGCTAGTAATAACACTTCTTCTATTAATGTTTTGAAAACACAATTTCTGCCTATGTTAGAAGGTAGACTTTTTCATGTTAGATGTGCTTGTCATATTATTAATTTGATTGTATGAGAATGTCTTCAATTCTTTCAACTAAATTTAAAAATCTTAGATCATGTTTACATAGTTTGAACTCTTCTGCAAGTAGACAACACGCTTTTAAAATTTTATGTACACAATATGGTGTTACTTTTAGGCATGCTTGGTAAATGTGTAGGAAGAGACATTTATAGGGATGTGTGATGGTGAGTGTGTGGTGATGATGAGTCCCCATTTGAATGGTTGGCTCAGATTCATCATGGAGAAATATACATACAAAGGAGAGAGAGAGGAGTGAGGTTGACTAGTCAATGAGTTTAGGGTGGCTTCTTCATTGGCTTGGGCTAATGAGGTGATGACACATAATACAACATTTGCAAATAAGCTCCTTAAATTTGGGGTATTTGCACAACACATGAAATAATAGAAAATTGGTGGGGGAATTGGTGTTTGGTGTTTTGTAGGGTGAGGGGGTATTGTGTGTTTTGTATGTGCTTAATTAATAGGGTATTGGATTAAATTGGAGTTAAGTTGGGATTAGTCAAAGTTGGTATCCCCAATTGAATTAAAATAAATTGTCATGAGCTCTTAAATTAAATGGGGGGCACATGGGATCTTAATTGGGAGTGACACAAAGGTTATGAAAGGTGTAGGCTTGGTGTCAGTCTTGGATCCTTTAATTGGTCCAGCTCAATGGATTGAGTTGGTGTCTCAAAATTGATGAAAACGACACAGGTGCTCGACACAGGATTAAATAATGGATTTCGGATACGGGAAGTTGTGCAATTAAATTAGAGCACAAGGGATTATGATTTTGAGTGACAAAAAAGTCCAGCGTCTAAGTTGGCGTGTCAAGTCTAGAATGCAATAACTTGTTAAAAATTATGGGCTAATGTTGGGCTCCGAATATTACAGCAATGGTAGGGTGCACAAAGGGTTTAATTAAAGAATCAGACATCTGCAACCTTAATTCTAAATCTCAACCCTGATGGTAAACCAAAATTTCCTAACCCATAACCAGTCTATCTATAAAAATAAATGAGGGGGGTTTTACACCCAACGTCGTCCTCATAACGCCATGCGACATGCTCTCGTGCTCGAAACGTATCAGGATAATCGTATTGCTATATATGACATATATAAACGATATTATTATTATACATATAAAAAAATATAAATTATATTGACTAAAATAATTTAATTTTAATATACCTATCCAAAAATACTAGACTAGAAATGTGTGAGTCACATAGCTTGATAATCATATCTGTGGTAGGCCCTCTCGGAATACGTCCATCTTTTAGGGTATCCATCTGCAATATTTAATACTTAGTGTTAAAATATGTAATCAAATATTTAGTGTTAGCATGGCTACTATCATGAGGATTACAATTATAATAGTTAAAATAGTAACTAGAATGATATGATTACAATTATAATTAAAAACATTACAAACCTTTCTTGGTGTTCTCCTTCTCTTCTCTTCTCTTCTCTTCTCTTCTCTTCTCTGCTTATTCTTCTTCTCTGCTTATTCTTCTACTTCACTTCATGCATCATTTCTCCCTCCCTTCCTCTCCTTATAATACGAACACACCAACACCCACCAACATTATTAAACCAACTAACTTATTAAACCAACTACCCACATTTAAACTACCATTGACTAAACCATATTTAAACCGAATACACAAACCAATACACCACAACCAACCATATTTAAACCGGGGAGCCGGACATTTAAACCGGAGAGAGCATATTTTTGCCAACTCAGTTAGCAAAAATTCGTGTATTTCCGCCCAAAATTCGGATAAAATCAAGTTCTCTGGGTTGGCGATATGTATCAAAATTTCAAAAAATTTAAAATTTCTATCGTTATATTTAATTAATATAAAATTATTATCGGCACAGTAAATTTTCTGATTAGGTTTCACGAGGGAGCATAATTTCTTTCACAATTTAATTTCTCAAGTGATATATGCCAGTGTGAATTCTTTGGAGCAAGAGAATGCGGCGAGCGACGAAAAAGTATAAGGACTACTTTGGAGCCAGACTATAATACGTAAATCAAACAAGGATCGAGGTTGTAGACCATTTTTCGAGTAGAACTTAGTCTTTAATCATGCACCGGTATATAGAACTATAAATGCAAGCATAAAAGATAATGTGCAACCAAAAATGCACAGCCAAACATTTTCTGTCATGACCCGCACCCGAAAATCGGGCATGAGCCGTGGGTACGTCCAGCCTACGCCGCAGAATCGGCGGTAGAACGCTGTAAAGGTCCGTTCTAGGTCAACCATATCTATCTATATCTCACTGAAAAATCCGGCATGACCTCTCCAAAAGGAGGGCAAAACCACGCAATATATATATAAAATCCTCTCCCAAAGGAGGCAACCACGCAATATATATATATGAACTCTCAATCACAAAATCTAGGGAAAGAAATAAAGCACGATATGATATAAACAAAGAAACAGAACCAAGAGAGCAAGTCAATCCAAAATAATACAGTCCAAGTCTACAAATAGCTACAACATCACACAGCATCAAAAGAATAAGTACAGTCATCCAAAATACAAACCACTGGAAACAACCCAGAAAACCCACCTAGCTAACTAGGGTGCTATCGGCGTCTCCTCGGCGCACTCCTCCTCGATCACGGGGTCACAACAGTCGTCAACACCCGGCCCGTAGAACGTAGGGCAATAGTCCTCAGGATCCTCTGGAAAAAATATGCCCAGTCAGGACTGGAGCGAAGTACATAACTCTGAAAGCAACTCCAAATACATGGTAAGGTGTATATGACGAGCAATAGAAAAGTAATCAAGATGCACAGGAAATAAATATATGCTGGAGCATAATAAGTAGCTGTAATGTAAACTGGAGAACAATATAAGTACTGGAAAAGTAACTGCAGGTGAGAAACATGAATACTAGCTAAGTGTCTTGAGCACAAGTTCGTTATGTGATCGGCTTAGGTTGCACATGAAAAACACTAAGATAACTCCGTTATGCGTGAGTTGCATAACCGACATACACATGAATACTGTTTGGCTTTGATCACATAACCAACTCACTACTCCCCTCCCCCACTAATACCATTGGATCCAACCACAATACGCTACGTACATGATAATAGATCGTACACACGAAGGCGAGAGCACAATAAGCACATGATAGCACATGAGAATCAATACCCGAAGCACATGATGAAATACACGTGATAGAGTACCCGCTGAACACGGTAAGGGGGATAGCATCTCATGACGGGATCCACTAGTACCAGCTCATGTAACAATGTGTCAGAATCAAGTATTACAGTTCTAGAACAAGTGATATAAACGCTATCATAAAATGGAAACTATCAGAGGTAGGTACTCGCCTGATGTCCTGAGCAACTGATGAGGATCGAGATCCGGACCGGTGTCGCAAGGACCTAATGCGAAAAGCAGAATTAAACAGGGTTCTAAGCATTTAAACTGATATAAAATAATTAAAAACAGGCTTCTAGGGCTATTCTAGGTCGAACGGGTCAAACCGGTGAAAATCGGGTCAAAAAGTCAACCCGGGGTCCAAAAAGTCAACTCTAGGTCAAAACTAGGTCAAACGTTGACTTTTACGGTCAACGGGGACAATTATGGTCAAAGCTAGGTCAAACTAGGGTGCCCCTGAAATTTTAGGTCAAACCGAGCTCATTAAGCTACTAAACTCACAAACTCGCCTAATCGAGATACCGGGATACCCTCGGTATCCGATACCTCGCCCTAGGCCACGCACCCCGCCTAAACCCGCTAAAACCTATGCTAGCACGCGTAATTATATATATATAAACATATAAAAATCACTCCAAGACATTTCCTAGGCTAATGCTCAAATACCCCGCTCGAAACTCAATACCTTGAATATCTCAAGGTATTGAGATACCTCGATATCTCAAGGTATTGAGGTTTCGCTCTAAAACCCCTCTAGCTAGCTGTCTAGCTACTAATTATACACCTAGTTATAAATCTAGGCTAGGTAATATATATATCTATCATATTTATATATATCTAAGTAGGTATCTACCTATATACATATATATCCACATACACATATACCCAATACCCATTATCTTACCTAACATAACATATATATATATATATAACTTATAGGTATATAGATATCTATATCTTAGATAGGTATATCTAAGTATCTAGTTATCTACCTATCTAGTATCTATCTATCTAAATACCTAGGTATCTATCTATTAATCTAGCCATCTATCTATGTATTTATCTTATCTTATCTACCTAACTATCTATCTATTGCTATATCTACTTAGCTATCTACTTATCTATATATCAATCTATCTCCTTATCTATTCCTCACCCTCTCCCTGCTATTCTAGCTGCTGCTGGGGCTTACCTGGGCTGCTACTGCTGCTCCATGCTACTGCTGATGCTGCTGCTCTTGCTGATGATGCTGCTGCTACTGCAGCCTTGCTGCTGCCACTGCAGCCTTGCTGCTGCTGCTGCAGCTTCCTGCTGCTGCTGCTGCTGCTGCTGCAGCTCCCTGCTGCTGCTGCCTTTGCTGCTGGCTTGCTGCCCCCCCCAAACCATAACACACACACACACACCTATATATATATATATATATATATATATATATATATATATATATATATATATATATATATATATATCACTCTCTCTCTCTATATATATACATACATATATATCTATATATATATCAACTAGATATCTATATATATTCACACTCATCTACACACTCTAACACACTCACACACTAATACACACACACACTCACAACACCAACAACACACACACACATAAATATATACATAGCTATATATATATATAAACTTAATATATATATATATATCTACACACACTCTCAACTATATATATATATATATACATACACCCAAAATATATATATACATATACACACACACAAGCACACTTACACATATACATATATATATATATATATATATATATATATATATATATATATATATATATATATATATATATATATATATATATATATATATATATATATATATATATATATATATATATATACACATAGACATATACACACACAAGCACATAGATATAAATACACACATATATATATATATATAAATATATATACATAAACACACATACATATATATATAAATATATATATATATAGATACCTATACACTAACACAACACACAACAACACCCAAACCACACGTCCCACTCACGCCCAACGACCCCGACACTCACCAATACCCTAAAATATCTAAAATATAACTCGAAAACTCTATCACACACTCCCCGATACTAACCCAACGTGTGCACAAAGCCGAAACGAGGAAACCAAGTCAAAATGGCCGTTCGGTCATTTCAACGAACACGTGGTGTGCGGCTCGGAAAACCTCCTGAAACGCACACCAAACGAACTCGGAATCGGCCCAAAATTTACCCACGCGCTCTACACGATGTCTAGATCCTAGAAAAAGTAGTCCCGCATCGATTCTATGTCCGTGGCGGAAACGCACATGCACTTAGAATCGGCGACGACGAAAAGTCCCAATTTTGCCCGAAACGCCCGTTTCTCCGCGACGCGGCTTCCCGTGTCCGAACGGAGACACGCACTCACCCTCTAGACACCCGACAATGTCTACCTAGGTCCATCTAACCTAGGGCATCACCCAAAATTGGACCAAATTCGGATTACACCCGAATTCGACACAAAACCTAATGTCAAAGTCTCTAAACTCAACCAAACTAGTTCCAACTTCCTCATACGGGTGGGGTTAGGGTCTATGAAGGTTCTACAACACTAATTACACTACACAAAAGTAATTAGGAAGGGGAAAGTTAGGTTTTACCTCTTGGGAGTTGAAATCCCAAGGCCAAAGTCTCACAACCCCTAGAAATTACCTCCCTCAAGCTCCAAGCCACCAAAACTAGCCTCCACACAAAGTCTAGGCTCCACACATCTAGGTTAGAGAAAATGTAAGGTTAGGGTTAGCTTAAGGAAGAAGGAGTGAAAGAAGAAAGAAGAAAAATGGAAGAAGAGACTTACTTTGGAGAAGAAGGAAGAAGGAAGAAGAAGTGGAGAAGAAGAAATAAAGAAGAAGAAGTAGAATGAAGAGAATGGCTACTGCTCCTTGCTGTGGTCGCTGGTTTGCACGGGTAGGGGGTAGGTAGGGGCCGGCCAAGTAATTAAATAGGGGTTTACACAAGTCCAAATGACCAAAATGCCCTCCCGAAACTCGGTTTTGGGTTTCGGGTTCCAAAAACACTCAAACTAACTCCAAATCTCTCCAAATAACCTCCTAAAAATAAAATAAATATTTCTAAGCCCCAAAATAATTCTCACAAGGGTGTGGGCTGGGTCGGACATGGGTCCACTAGGGTCTGACATGGGTCCACGCTAGCCAAAACCCTAAAACAATCATTAAAAAAATATTACAAGCACTAAATAAATATAAATATAATTAATTAAATACAAACCACTATTTACCAAATAAAAAAAAAACCCTATTTTCTAGAATTGGGTAGTGACAAGTCTACCCTCCTTAAAATAATTTTGTCCTCGAAATTAAAAGACGAAACTAGGACAAGAATGCAAAGAAAGAACCATACCTCAGGGCTCGAAGAGATAGGGGTATCGCTCGCGCATTTCATCCTCCCTCTCCCAGGTTGACTCCCCTAGAGAGTGATGCCTCCATGCGACGCAAACCAAGGGAATAGTCTGGTTCCTCAATACCTTCTCTCGCCGATCCAGAATCTCTACCGGCTGCTCTGGATAGCTAAGAGTAGGGCCCACTGCGATCTCCGAGTGATCCAATACGTGACTGGGATCCGCCACGTACCGTCTCAACTGTGACACGTGGAACACATCATGAACTCCCTCCAGCGTAGGCGGCAACTCAAGCCTATACGCCATGGCGCCGACCCTCTCGAGGATACGGAAGGGTCCGACGAAACGTGGGCTAAGCTTCCCGTCTCCACCGAAGCGAATAGTGTCCCGCGTCGGAGAAATCCTCAGGAATACCAGATCTCCAACCTAGCACAAACAAGGTCTCTGCACTTAGTCTAAAACAAGCAATCACAAGCAAACACAAGAACAAAATCTAGATTCTAAGCTATACCTCAAACTCCAAAGGTCTCCGGTGGCTATCGGCCCAATGCCGCTGCCTGTCCTGCGCCACCCGAAGTCTATCTCTAATGAGCTTGACCTTCTCCGCCGCATCAACCACCATCTCCGGGCCAAGCAAAGGTCTCTCACCTACATCATCCCATGACAACGGAGTGCGACACCTCCGTCCATACAACGCCTCAAAAGGTGACATCTCGATACTGGCTTGGTAGCTGTTGTTGTAAGCAAACTCTACCAAGTGCAAGTGATCCTCCCAAGAGCCTCTGAAATCCAAAACACAAGTACGAAGCATGTCCTCAAGTGTCTGAATGGTCCTCTCTGACTGACCATCTGTCTGTGGGTGATACACACTACTAAACTTGAGCTGGGTGCCCAAGCTAGCCTGCAGACTCCTCCAGAAATGCGAAGTGAAGCGACTGTCCTGATCTGATACTATGCTCACTGGAACTCCATGTAGTCTGACTATCTGGCGCACATACATCTCTGCTAGTCTCTCTGTAGACGTACCCACTTTGAATGGTAGAAAGTGGGCCAATTTGGTCAACCTGTCCACGATGACCCAAATCGCATCTTTCCCGCCTGGAGAACGGGGAAGTCCAGAAACAAAATCTATGGTCACATGCTCCCATTTCTACTCCGAAATGGGTAACGGCTGGAGTAATCCTCCTGGCCTCTGCCTCTCCGCCTTCACATGCTGGCACACTAAGCATCGGGATACGAAGCGTGCTACCTCCCGCTTCATCCCGTACCACCATACATGTTGTCTCAGATCTCTATACATCTTGTTGGCACTTGGATGCATAGAATACTGGGATCGATGCGCCTCCTGGAGAACCTCCTCGCGCAACGACCCACTCGACACACACAACCTGGTACCGTGCCGTAAAGAACCATCATCAGCAATGGTGAAGTCATCTGCTAATCCCATCTGAACCTGCTCCCTGATGCTCCTCAGGGACTCATCCTCAAACTGTGTAGCCCGGATCTGGTCTACCAACTCTGACTGAATCTGCAGTCCCCACATCTGTATCTCAACTCCAGGCACTATCACCTCAATGCCCAAGCTCTCTAGATCTGCCAGAAGATAACGATCTGTAGTCAGGCACATAGCTACCGGATACCTGCTCAATGCATCCGCAACTACGTTCGCCTTCCCTCGATGGTACTGCAACGATATGTCGAAGTCTTTCATCAGCTCCAACCATCTCCTCTGCCTCATGTTCAGCTCTTTTTGGGTAAACACACACTTTAAGCTCTTGTGGTCTGTGAAGATCTCCACACGCTCTCCGTATAAATAGTGTTTCCATAACTTCAGAGCAAAAATGACCGCTGCCAACTCCAAATCGTGGGTAGGGTAGTTCTTCTCATGAGGACGTAATTGCCTGGAAGCATAGGCAATCACCCTCCCATTCTGCTGCAACACACAACCCAGTCCCTTCCCCGATGCATCACTATAGATAGTGAATCCTCCAGAACCTGATGGCAACGTCAACACTGGAGCTGTCATCAACCTCCTCTTCAGCTCATCAAAGGCGATCTGGCACTCCTCTGACCAAACAAACTCCACGTCCTTCCGGGTCAGCCTGGACAACGGCTCTGCAATCCGGGAAAAATCCTGAACAAATCTCCTGTAGTAGCTTGCCAGTCCCAAGAAACTCCTGACCTCGGCTACTGAACTCGGAGCACTCCATGCCTCAACTGCCACGATCTTTCTCGGATCCACCGAGATACCCTCTCCAGTCACCACATGACCAAGGAATTCAACCTTGTCAAGGAAGAACTCACACTTCGAGAGCTTTCCATAAAGCTTCTCCCTCCTGAGAGTCTCCAGCACTATCCTCAGATGCTCCTCGTGCTCCTCTGGGGTCTTCGAATACACGAAGATGTCATCTATAAACACCACCACAAACCTGTCCAGATGCTGATGGAACACCTTGTTCATCAGATTCATGAACACTGCCGGGGCATTAGTCAACCCAAACGGCATCACCAAGAACTCATACTGTCCATATCTGGTCCGGAAAGCTGTCTTCGGAATATCCTCCTTCCTGACCTTCACCTGGTGGTAGCCTGTCCTCAGATCAATCCCTCAACAAATCTGCCCAGACGGCAGAACTCCACTGCATACTCATCCACTAGCATACTCCCCTGGACGAGCGCCTCGAACTGACTCTCTAAGGCACTGAGAGCCACGTCCGGGAAGAACTTCTCCTTGAAAAGCTTCTTGAAAGCCTCCCAAGTCAATCCCGAAACTGCTATCCGCGTATCTGTGCGGAACCAAGTGAGGGCAAGGTCGAACATCTGGCTGCCCGCTGCCTCTATCTGCATGCTGGCTGGGATCATCGCCAGCCTGAAAATGCCCTCTATATGCTCGATCCAGTCGTCGGCGTACAGGATCCCCTCTGTGCCGCGGAACTCCTTAGGCCGCATCCTCTGAAAATCGATGATAGTACCCGGCCTAGGATACTGAGCCTGCTCTGGCTGGATCTGAGCCACCCTGTCGACCGCTGTCAAAGCCACCTGATGAGCATTCTCAATGCCCATCCTCATAACATCTGCCTGGCGGTGCTGCGCATCCATCATCTCTCGGAAGAATGCGAACAACTGCGTAGCATCCACTGGCGCAGGCGGTGGTGGAGGAGGTACCACCGGGACAACTGGGGTGGCTCTCGGATCAATGGGAGTAAGGGGATCTCCGAGAGAAACTGACGCTCCCTCAACCGCAGGAGTGGCGAGTGGAGCGGTAGCGGCTGCCGAAAGTCGAGCAGGTCGAGAGGTGGCAGACCTCTCGGTGGCAGCTGCTGGGGCGGTGCGCTGAGATCTGGTCTTCGGAGACATCCTGAACACAGATCAAAAGAAGTCAATATAGTGCATGAAACGATAACATCAATGAAGGACAGTAATATTACAAAAGAAACAATTTTAGAAAAATTAAAGATAGCAAAAGGAAGTAGGAAGGGTCCTAGTTGTGATTGAGCACACTCTCTCTCAGCCTATCTCCTATATCCTATTGCAGGTAACCCTAAAAAGCAGACCTGCATGGGCCACCACCAAAAACGTGTCACGACCCGCACCCAAAAATTGGGCATGAGCCGTGGGTACGTCCAGCCTACGCCGCAGAATCGGCGGTAGAACGCTGTAAAGGTCCGTTCTAGGTCAACCATATCTATCTATATCTCACTGAAAAATCCGGCATGACCTCTCCAAAAGGAGGGCAAAACCACGCAATATATATATAAAATCCTCTCCCAAAGGAGGCAACCACGCAATATATATATATGAACTCTCAATCACAAAATCTAGGGAAAGAAATAAAGCACGATATGATATAAACAAAGAAACAGAATCAAGAGAGCAAGTCAATCCAAAATAATACAGTCCAAGTCTACAAATAGCTACAACATCACACAGCATCAAAAGAATAAGTACAGTCATCCAAAATACAAACCACTGGAAACAACCCAGGAAACCCACCTAGCTAACTAGGGTGCTATCGGCGTCTCCTCGGCGCACTCCTCCTCGATCACGGGGTCACAACAGTCGTCAACACCCGGCCCGTAGAACGTAGGGCAATAGTCCTCAGGATCCTCTGGAAAAAATATGCCCAGTCAGGACTGGAGCGAAGTACATAACTCTGAAAGCAACTCCAAATGCATGGTAAGGTGTATATGACGAGCAATAGAAAAGTAATCAAGATGCACAGGAAATAAATATATGCTGGAGCACAATAAGTAGCTGTAATGTAAACTGGAGAACAATACAAGTACTGGAAAAGTAACTGCAGGTGAGAAACATGAATACTAGCTAAGTGCCTTGAGCACAAGTTCGTTATGTGATCGGCTTAGGTTGCACATGAAAAATACTAAGATAACTCCGTTATGCGTAAGTTGCATAACCGACATACACATGAATACTGTTTGGCTTTGATCACATAACCAACTCACTACTTCCCTCCCCCACTAATACCATTGGATCCAACCACAATACGCTACGTACATGATAATAGCTCGCGCACACGAAGGCGAGAGCACAATAAGCACATGATAGCACATGAGAATCAATACCCGAAGCACATGATGAAATACACGTGATAGAGTACCCGCTGAACACGGTAAGGGGGATAGCATCTCATGACGGGATCCACTAGTACCAGCTCGTGTAACAATGTGTCAGAATCAAGTATTACAGTTCTAGAACAAGTGATATAAACGCTATCATGAAATGGAAACTATCAGAGGTAGGTACTCGCCTGATGTCCTGAGCAACTGATGAGGATCGAGATCCGGACCGGTGTCGCAAGGACCTAATGCGAAAAGCAGAATTAAACAGGGTTCTAAGCATTTAAACTGATATAAAATAATTAAAAACAGGCTTCTAAGGCTATTCTAGGTCGAACGGGTCAAACCGGTGAAAATCGGGTCAAAAAGTCAACCCGGGGTCCAAAAAGTCAACTCTAGGTCAAAACTAGGTCAAACGTTGACTTTTACGGTCAACGGGGACAATTATGGTCAAAGCTAGGTCAAGCTAGGGTGCCCCTGAAATTCTAGGTCAAACCGAGCTCATTAAGCTACTAAACTCACAAACTCGCCTAATCGAGATACCGGGATACCCTCGGTATCCGATACCTCGCCCTAGGCCACGCACCCCGTCTAAACCCGCTAAAACCTATGCTAGCACGCGTAATTATATATATATAAACATATAAAAATCACTCCAAGACATTTCCTAGGCTAATGCTCAAATACCCCGCTCGAAACTCAATACCTTGAATATCTCAAGGTATTGAGATACCTCGGTATCTCAAGGTATTGAGGTTTCGCTCTAAAACCCCTCTAGCTATCTGTCTAGCTACTAATTATACACCTAGTTATAAATCTAGGCTAGGTAATATATATATCTATCATATTTATATATATCTAAGTAGGTATCTACCTATATACATATATATCCACATACACATATACCCAATACCCATTATCTTACCTAACATAACATATATATATAACTTATAGGTATATAGATATCTATATCTTAGATAGGTATATCTAAGTATCTAGTTATCTACCTATCTAGTATCTATCTATCTAAATACCTAGGTATCTATCTATTAATCTAGCCATCTATCTATGTATTTATCTTATCTACCTAACTATCTATCTATTGATATATCTACTTAGCTATCTACTTATCTATATATCAATCTATCTCCTTATCTATTCCTCACCCTCTCCCTGCTATTCTAGCTGCTGCTGGGGCTTACCTGGGCTGCTACTGCTGCTCCATGCTACTGCTGATGCTGCTGCTCTTGCTGATGATGCTGCTGCTACTGCAGCCTTGCTGCTGCCACTGCAGCCTTGCTGCTGCTGCTGCAGCTCCCTGCTGCTGCTGCCTTTGCTGCTGGCTTGCTGCCCCCCCCCCCCCAAACCACAACACACACACACACCTACATATATATATATATATATATATATATATATATATATATATATATATATATCACTCTCTCTATATATATATACATACATATATATCTATATATATATCAACTAGATATCTATATATATTCACACTCATCTACACACTCTAACACACACACTTACACACTCAAACACTAATACACACACACACTCACAACACCAACAACACACACACACATAAATATATACATAGCTATATATATATATATATATAAACTTAATATATATATATATATATATATCTACACACACTCTCAACTATATATATATATATACATACACCCAAAATATATATATACATATACACACACACAAGCACACTTACACATATACATATATATATATATATATACACATAGACATATACACACACAAGCATATAGATATAAATACACACATATATATATAAATATATATACATAAACACACATACATATATATATAAATATATATATATATAGATACCTATACACTAACACAACACAACACACAACAACACCCAAACCATACGCCCCACTCACGCCCAACGACCCCGACACTCACCAATACCCTAAAATATCTAAAATATAACTCGAAAACTCTAGCACACACTCCCCGATACTAACCCAACGCGCGCACAAAGCCGAAACGAGGAAACCAAGTCGAAATGGCCGTTCGGTCATTTCGACGAACACGTGGTGCGCGGCTCGGAAAACCTCCTGAAACGCACACCAAACGAACTCGGAATCGGCCCAAAATTTACTCACGTGCTCTACACGATGTCTAGATCCTAGAAAAAGTGGTCCCGCATCGATTCTAGGCCCGTGGCGGAAACGCACAGGCACTTAGAATCGGCGACGACGAAAAGCCCCAATTTCGCCCGAAACGCCCGTTTCTTCGCGACGCGGCTTCCCGTGTCCGAACGGAGACACGCACTCACCCTTTAGACACCCGACAACGTCTACCTAGGTCCATCTAACCTAGGGCATCACCCAAAATTGGGCCAAATTTGGATTTCACCCGAATTCGACACAAAACCTAATGTCAAAGTCTCTAAACTCACCCAAACTAGTTCCAACTTCCTCCTACGGGTAGGGTTAGGGTCTATGAAGGTTCTACAACACTAATTACACTACACAAAAGTAATTAGGAAGGGAAAAGTTAGGTTTTACCTCTTGGGAGTTGAAATCCCAATGCCAAAGTCTCACAACCCCTAGAAATCACCTCCCTCAAGCTCCAAGCCACCAAAACTAGCCTCCACACAAAGTCTAGGATCCACACATCTAGGTTAGAGAAAATGTAAGGTTAGGGTTAGCTTAAGGAAGAAGGAATGAAAGAAGAAAGAAGAAAAATGGAAGAAGAGACTTACTTTGGAGAAGAAGGAAGAAGGAAGAAGAAGTGGAGAAGAAGAAATGAAGAAGAAGAAGTAGAATGAAGAGAATGGCTGCTGCTCCTTGCTGTGGTCGCTGGTTTGCACGGGTGGGGGGTAGGTAGGGGCCGGCCAAGTAATTAAATAGGGGTTTACACAAGTCCAAATGACCAAAATGCCCTCCCGAAACTCGGTTTTGGGTTTCGGGTTCCAAAAATACTCAAACTAACTCCAAATCTCTCCAACTAACCTCCTAAAAATAAAATAATATTTCTAAGCCCCAAAATAATTCTCACAAGGGTGTGGGCTGGGTCGAACATGGGTCCACTAGGGTCTGACATGGGTCCAGGCTAGCCAAAACCCTAAAACAATCATTAAAAAAATATTACAAGCACTAAATAAATATAAATATAATTAATTAAATACAAACCACTATTTACCAAAAAAAATAAATAAAAAAAACCCTATTTTCTAGAATTGGGTAGTGACATTTTCTATGGCTTGATACAAGCTAACTAGCTAGGGTTATCATAAAATTAATTACTTAGGATGCAAGTTGATGAATTTTGCTACCGCCCGCACTGAAGGTACTCGGCCAAAGGGTCGAGTACACTTGCGACATAAAGCATAACATAAGCAAGTAATAGATGGAACATAAAATCAGAAAATACCACAGCACACAAACTTGGTAGGTCATGGAGCCCACGCCAATCAGGGTTGTCCATACCTCATTAGCCCTTACCTATCAAAGTTGCCAATAGCGCAAACATCCTCCCGTCCTAATGTATGCTATAAGTTTAGCTAGTCGATTAATATTTCCAATTTCCAAGTTGTGGACACTAGGAAATTATCCTAGAATAGCGTGTACTGAGTATGAGTTATTTGTGAGTTATCACTGGCGAATGCTCCCATATCTTGTAGAATGCGATACACTGGACAATGCTCATACTTGATTGTCTATTACCGAGATACAATTAGTTAGAATATGCATTAGGACAGATTAATTCTACGGTGTCGGTGAAGAACTCACCTCATGTTAGTGTATAAGATACAACCAATATGGGAAACACAATATCCTAAAAACTAGATAGAATCCAAACATCAGCATATGAAATCAAAACAACTACACAAAAGTAGGGGATATAGAAAACATGGTTTCAGAGCGGTATTTCGATAGAGGTGTACCGGTGGTAATACCGTTCATCGAGACAATAGGTTTTAAACCACACATACGATATATCGTGGTATACCACATGCGCTGACAGGGTACAAGAAATGCTCGGAAATTAAGGTTTTCGGGGCCAAATTATGTCCCAATTTTACCCAACTCAAATCCAACAAGATTCAATGCTAGGGGTGGGTCTCCTATAACATACATGACTAGGTTTAATAATAAGAAACCTATGTATCACAACGATACCTAATTTCCACTACGGTATCATATGTTACGACCCAGAAACCTAGTTCTAGATTAAATCATCAACAAAACCAAACAAGGCCATAAGTAAATGATGAAAAGAATTTAGAGAAACATATTTTGGATAAAATTAAGTAAAAAATACAAAAGAAAATGAAATATAATAAAAATATATATGCATTATTCACTCGAGTAAGATGTACTTACCTCGGTCCCTAGCCACATACCCTAGCTTCTACTCTTCCTCTTAGGGGGTTAATTAGACACCACAGCCAAGGACTCAAGGCCAGCTCCTATTCTCAGTACAAGGGGGGAGAGAGAGAGAGAGAGAGAGAGAGAGAGAGAGAGAGATGAAGAGGAGGGAAAAAGGGAAAGAAAAAGAAACTTTGGGGGTTAAATAGAGAGGGAGAGATAAGAGGAACCATTGGATCATGCCACCTAGTGAATCCATGCCCCCCCCGAATCAATTACAACCCTTATGAGGAAACACAAGGGACCAACGGGCGAAGAGATGACCCAGTCAGTTTTGCTGACTAGACGGGATGTATGTCGATGGTATATCGTAGTATATTGATGATATGTCGATCTAATGGATAAATTTCTATCTCAGAAAAATAAAGTATACATCGTTCTATACAGGGACCTAGTACTGGTCTATGACAATGCTAAATGATAATCTAGGAGCCTACGACAGTCTCACAAAAACAAAAATCTAATTACGAAAAATACGATAAATGAGATACACAAAAATACAAAACACAATATAAGGCTCATTTTACGAGAAAATTTTAAATACTAAAAATTCAAAAATACAAAATTTGAGAAAGAATGTTACACAGATCTCATAACTTGAAGCCTTTTACTTCTTATTGGAACCTCAAAAATACATTATTTTGACTTTGAATCAAGCTTGATTCTATCCTTTTGATTCACGAATGAACAGGCTAGGGCTCCCAAACGAGCGTTAAAAGTCATAATTTACTGCCTCTTCTCTCCATACTTCTTTAGGAATTTGAAGAATTATGGCCGTACATGATGATCTATTAACCAAATAACACACATTACTTATTATCTTCACAAAGAAGTACTTAATATGGCTTGTTTGTTACGCATGGTTCTCTCTCTAATAGTATCATGTTCATGTTGTCCTCTGCCCTATTCTTCTCTAGATGTCATGGAACCGTCCATTGCCTTTGTATATCCTTCTCCTTACAATAGTTCTGAAACTCCTTCGAGGTGTACTCATCTCCATTTTATTGTACTAGTTATGGCCCTTATACGTCTGAGTGGATGTAGTCAAGAAGTCCTCCATTCTTGTAGCCCGTCTGCTTGAAGCCAACCTTATATTATTTTCCTATCGTGCAATACTTATAGCAATCAAGTGTGCACTCCTTTAAACCTTTAAACACGTCCATGTTGTGAAATTCATGAAGACCCCTCTCAATCATGTGGCTAAGATACAAATGTCATAGTTTTGTGGTATCCTCCACCTCTTTCATTTTAATAATTTTTGTACCACCAGTAAGCGTGCTCCCATCTAATCGTTACAAGTTTTATGATATTCATTGTCCTTTGATGACCACCAAGTTACCTTTAACTATCTTCAAAACTGAATAATGGACAACAAAATTGCATGTTGTCATGTCCAATACACCTAGAGAAGTAAGGTTCTTCTTTAAGTCTGGAATGTATCTCATGTTCACAAGTGTCTTCACCCTACCATCAAACATACGAAGCTTGATGTCCCTTATGATAATGGTCTTGCATAAAGGATTATCCACCCTCCCCCCCCCCATAGGACAATGCTGCCACTGAACACCTTATAGGCCCAAAACCACTCCATATTTGGACAAATATGATATGAACATCAAAATCCACGCCTTGGAAAATGCATTTTCTCCCTAGTATGTGTTGTAAGTTAATCACACGTGAACTCCTTAACTTCTGTTGCAACACTAGTTTGACTCGAATTATTTGTACTGGAAAATTTGTTATTCTTTTCTAACTACTGCTTATACTTTGGACATTTCTTCTTTATGTTCTCTGACTACTAATAGGAAAATGACTCGTTGCCATCATGTCATGTTGATTTTGATTTTTTTTTCTTTTACTCTTGCCCCCATCTTTATTCTTCAAACATTCCCCTTCCACTAGAAATCAATCTGATGACTCCTCCGACAGATTGAATATTCTCATAATTTTATTATTGAGAAGTGTCATTGTAACCTCCTCCATCTCGAGTCTTCATCCCATAAAGGATCATAAGTAGTCATACAATGATTGAAGCGAAAATAGGAATGAAAGTGCTTGATTATCCTTGAACTTTACTTTAAGATATATAAGATAGTTGATCACCTTATTGAAGCTATTCAGATAGTGTAGAATTTGAATTTCTTCTTTTATGCGTAAACTGTATAATTTTTTCTTGAGATACAACTTGTTTGACAAAGATTGTCATATACAAATTCTCTAGCTTCAACCATAAACCTGATGCAAAAGTCTTAATCATGATGTTGTACATTATTTCGTCAGTCAGATAGATCTCTATTGTGTATTGTGCCTTCTAGTCATATACAAGGATTGGATTTACCCTTCTCTGCCTCATCGTGAAGTTTCTCTTGTCCTTATCCAACTCGATCTTGGTACTATTAATCTTGTTACTCATCATCCTTACAAAAAAAAAATAGCATAAACACAAGAACATAATATATAACATGGTTCAGTTGAAGATTTACCTACATCCATGTGGAAAGGGGGGAATAGTTTTAATGAATCGAGAGAAAATACTCAACAAGAGTTAGTACTAAGTTACCATATGCACAAACTATTTTTCTTATGAGATCTTCAACGGACTCTCACCCTTCTTCTTCTACCTCTTCTCTAAAATCCCTTTTGAGCTCCTTGAATAATCACCAAATAAAACCTCTTAGTTTTCCTTAAGGTCTCGTTTGGTTCGCGGAAAGAAAATCAATTTCTTGGTATTTATTTTTCTTTGAGAAATTACTCTTTCTATCAATTTTTCATTCCGGTGTTTGGAAAGGTCAAAAAATTGAGAGGAAAAGTGAATCCTTAGTTAGGGAAAGCGAATTCTTGGTTGGACGGGAGGAACCACTTTTTTTTTCTATTTTCCTTCCCTTTGGGAATCATTTTCATTTCCTCTCTCGTTCCTCCATGTATCCAAACATTGAAAATGAATGACTTTTATTTCCAATGTTATGATTCCGTGAACCAAACATTAGGAAGAGACCTAATATTGGCTCTCCAAATATTATATGATTTGGAACTAATCACCTTAAAACAGTCCGATTGAGTTCAACCCATCAAGGACCGAAATGCAAGAAGCTGTTGCAAGCCTGCACCCTTTGTCTTTCGAGCGTGGTCACCTTCCAACAAGAGTACACACCTTTGCAACATGTTATTGTTTGTTCCACTAAATAGATGCTACAGAATTATTATGGGAATAACAAGCTGCATGTGATGCTAATCAGTGTTTTAAAGACCGGACCGAACCAGACCGGATCCGACGGTCAATTGGTTGATCCATGAATCGGTAGTTTTTTCGAACCAGATCAGTATTGACCCACTGTATTTCAAAAATTGGTTACAACTGAATATTTTTGTAAAAATCAGTGTCCAAAAGAAATTGAACTAGGATCACTTAGATTAATTCAGTAGTTGAACTACTGTTTGAACCGACCTAATGTCTTATCTGGATCGATCATCGGTCCGATTTTTTAAAACACTGTTCTAATTTTTGAATGTCAAAAGTAGAAGTGCTTAAGGATATTAATGATTGAAGTCCTCGTGTTACTCTTTGGGATGCAAGAAGACATTATAAAAGAATCTTTCGGATCTCAACTTAAAGAAATGAGTGATGATCCTAACTCTCTATTATATGCTAACAACTACTATTATTGTTATGATGTCCAATAACTTCGTTGTCTCGGCAGGTTAGGATTCCTTCCTGCCGCTAAAAAAATATTTACGCGATATGCTCCTATTGGACCCATCTAACTTTCAAAAATCATGAGAGAACTAATTTAATTTAATTTAATTTAATTATTTTATTTTATTTTATTTTTTTATTTGGTGATCTAAGCACCTGTGATCATCTGCTATGTGATTGGGATGTCATAGTTAGGACTTCCTACTATTTATCTAAGGCATATTCGGCGCTTGTACGCAACTTGTGAAACGATATAAAAGTGTACAATTTGGTGTTTAAAGTCCATATTAATTTGGTTAAATTTTAACTTTAGTTGAACCCTAAACGTTTTTTACTTACCAATTTGATACCATCAACTATTGAATATTTTTAATTTGATATCAAAAATAAAAATAAAATAGGACGAAACTACTATATCTTTCATCCAACACACACCACCTCCACCCCGGTTGCTCCCACCGCCGCCAGGGACGGATCTAGTATAGAGCCGGGGTGGGCTGGAGCCAAAAAAAAAAAAAAAACTCTTTTTTTCAATTTTTTTTTTCAAATTTTTTTTTAATATGCTTAGTCCACTGCTAGTCCACCATAATCCATGGTAGTTCATTCCAGTTTCAGTTTCTGGATCTGCCCCTGACCGCCACCACCCCCCACCCCACCCAACACCACCTCCCCCCCCCTCTCTCTCTTAGCCGTTGTCGCCGTCGCTGATGTCGTCGTCATTGCAAATTATTATTTCTATTCGCGGAGAGAGAGGGGACTAGGGGTGATGCAACCGGGGGAGGGGCGGCCCATCATTGCAAATTTATGGTGTTGAGTTAGATCAGTAAATCAGGAATTTGAATTAACATTAGGGAATCTCGTTAATTTCAAACAAATAGCAGCTTTCTATTTTTGCTTAATTAGGGAATCTCATCAAGCTCCAGACTTTCTAACGAGGAGTAGCTTTCTATTTTGCTTTCGAAATTGATTCTTATCTTAGCACCATATTCAGTCCAATTTGTCAAAATCTCCATCTCTACTCCTATAATGTAGTTTAAAAACGATTCAAAAATGAGTCGTTCAAATTGTATGTGCATCATCAATTTAAATAAATTAATTTTTTTTAAATAACTAGCTAAATACTTCACTAATTATTCTTAAAAAAATAACTAAATATTTAACTATGTAATATAATTTATTTATAACTAAATAATTATAACTCAAATGGTTAAGATGAATGATATTTTTTTAGTTGTTTGAGTTCAACTCTTAGAAATAATAATTTTTATAAAAAAAATAATTTATATTTAATGTGCTGTCTCCTTCAGAAGTGATTATAATTATCGAAAATTATTAATTGGTCCTTGGATTGATCACGTCATTGTATGATAATCTTGATAATTAGAATATTACTTTTTGGTCCAGTACCAAAATAATGGACATTTATACCCCTAAAGTCAAATATTCGTGTAATGAAATTCCATATACGTGTACAGGAAGTCAATATATGTATATTGGAAGTCCATACTTGTGTACCAAAAGTCTATAGCCATGTACAATCGTATATCGGAAGTTCCATATCCATGTACAAAAATTTGATATCCGAATACCGCAATCTGATATTCGTGTACAGAAAATTTGCTGCAAAAATTGAGTAACTTTGGATTTAATTCAACATTAATGCTTGACGAACCGCGGGTTCGCAACTGACGTGACACTCTCTAATTCGCTCCAGACCCTGCCCCCTCCTATTTGCACGGGTCCCACCGCCAACTAATGGGGGCCGATACATGGTCTCGGTTTGGCTCTTAATTAATTTTATTTAATATATGAAAATGTTTTTTTCCATATTACTAATCCACCTCCAGCAACCAACGCAAACTAAGTCAGACATAAATTCAATTTTTACCAGTGTCACTGGCAAAATTCAATTAATATTACTTTTTCGCTAGTGTCAGTGGCGAAATGTATCTTTCCTACAAATTTTTCGGACACTTTTTCGTTCTACCTAATATATTCAAATATATTATCACCAGAACAAATTTTGTGATTCGTGGATGGTGTACCAAAAGCATATATCCATATACCATAAGCTAATATCCATGCACTGTCGTATACCAGAAGTTAGTAGTTGTGTATCGAAAGCATATGTCCGTGTACAAGAAGTCAATATTTGTGTATCGAAAGCTTATATCCATGTACCGTCATATACCGAAAACATATATTTCATGTACCAGAAGTATATATTCGTATACCGGAAGCCAAAATTCATGTACCAAAAGCCTATATTCGTGTATTATCGACTAAAAACTCATATTCATGTAACAGAAGCCAATATTCGTGCACCGTCGATATCGACATAATATATCGATCTGTCGGAAGCCGATATCCTTGGACCGTAATTCAATATCTGCGTACTAGAAGTCATATTTGTGTACCATAAACCTTTATCCATGTACTAAAAGCCTATATTAGTGTACCCCCATGTACAAAAAGCCAATATCAATGTACCAAAAGCATATATCCATATACCATAAGCTAATATCCATGCACTGTCGTATACCAGAAGTTAGTAGTTGTGTATCGAAAGCATATGTCCGTGTACAATGTAATTCAATATCTGCGTACTAGAAGTCATATTTGTGTACCATAAACCTTTATCCATGTACTAAAAGCCTATATTAGTGTACCCCCGTGTACAAAAAGCCAATATCAATGTATCAAAAGGCTCTATCCATGTATTGTCTTGTACAAGAAGTCCATGTCAATGTACGAGCAAGGTCAATATCCATGTAACATTGCAACTCAAAGTCTATATTCGTATACCACAATGTGTGTGTGTCACGTTTTGAGTCTTTTTTTTAACCCAAACTAAACCACCAAAAAAATATTTGAGAGTGTAGGGGATTGTGGTTTTTTTAGAGTTATTTGTATTTACCTTCTTATTCCTAATTACAAATCCTATTAACTCCCCCCCCACCCCACCACACACACACACACAACACCACAATTTCTCAAATTTTAGATTTTTTTTTGGGTAGATACAAATACAAGTAACTCATTATACGTAAATGGGGTAGTAGTAATAAAAATAAAATTGGGAGGAGGGGATAACAGGATTAGCAATTAGGAATTGGGGTAAATACGAATAACACCTTTTTTTTTATACATAAATGACTTAAAATCTCACATCCCCCTATTTCTTGGGTGGATGTCACGTCCCGATTTTCGCTAAATCAATAATCATCCCCCAAGCGTGATGCCGTGCACACGTAAGGCGTGCGCGCACAAGGCCTAGGCATAATGATATACTTTAGAAATATATGCAACATAGTACGCAAATGAGATATCACACATTGAGATATAGAAAAGTTCTCTTTATTGATAATGAACATCTGGTTACAAACTCTTGACTCAAAAGTAATAAGGATGTCGCATGGGCTTACAACTTGGACGCAAAATGAGATAGCCGATCCATACATTACATCCCTTACTAATATTTCAAAAGAGAAAACTACCTTGGATGCGTGTTAGCACCATCGCCTAGGAGCTTCAAAAAGGTATGTGCGAGCTCCTTGATTATGTACTTGTGCTCCAAAAGTCACAAACACGAACGCGCCATATCAGTGAAAGGTTGGGGGAAGCTTCAGCTCCTCGCCGCGTCGTCTTGGCTCAGAGAACCTGCTACAACGAGGGTCAGTACTTCAAAAAGTACCGGTGAGGGCGAGCTAATCCAACATACCAAATCGATATCGTATTCATGTGAACATGCAACATTATTATTATGTGATCTTTCTATCTTGCCTTAGTTCAGTTCTTTATATATAAGATTGAATGGAAATGACATAACAAAATATGCCACTATTCGGTGACTTTTACCTGCACCGTCTGAACCACATGTACAAAACTTACCATGACCTTCCGTGCCACGAAGACATAGTTAGTTTGCACAATTTATATATATATAAGGATCACTGTCTTGACTAGCCATCATGGACTATAGTCTGGGTAGACGGCGATGCTTGCAGCGCAGGTAGCTAGCCCCGTTAGAAACTCCCGCGTCACCTGTGCTAAGTTGCTGGCACGAATAATTATTGTTCCGCCCGGGACGAATCGGTCTTGGTGCCCCGACGACCGTTCACTACCAGAAAAAATTAAATTAGCGACGTTTAAAAACGTCGCTAAATGACCAAAAAATATCGCTAATCACATTTAGCGACGTAATTAGCGACGTTTTAAAGAAGTCGGAACAAAGCAAGTCGCTAAAAGAAAAAACGTCGCTAAACATCGCTATACCGACGTTTTTTAGCGACTTAAATGTGTCGCTAAAATTAGCGACGTTTAGCGACGCAGAGTCACTAATTAGCGACGTTAATTAACGTCGCTAAATGTCGTTAATTAGCGACTTATATAACGATGTTACAGCGACGTCTTTAATGACCTGGCAATACTGTTATGTCAGCAATTTGTGACGTACAGCGACATTTTAGCGACATATTAGCGACGTGTATTAACGTCGCTAATTAGCGACATATTTAGCGACGTGTATACACGTAGCTAAACGTCGCTAATTTTACAGAAGAAAAAAAAGAATTCTGAATTGTGTCCAAACTATTATTCCTGCAGTTTATTAAATCACAATCAGTACAAATAGACCCGGAGCAACCCTCCGTTGAATTTCTCGGTTTTCCAACCCCCTTGGGTTGAACACTCAACACCGGTAAAATAACATATTTAATATGAATAATATAATAAAATTTGAAGAAAAGAAAGCATCCAGCAAGTCTCATCGTAAAGAATACGGCAAATATATATCCATACAATCTCATCCTAAATAAAAAAAAATACAAATATCCAGCAACTAGCTATACTACTGCGGATCTGCAGGAGGCTGACCACCGGTGCGCATGAAGGATAAGAATAGCTCATACTGCTCCCGTGAAATCGACACCGATGTCGATGGAGAAGGCAGTGACGTTGGTGGACTCTGTGTCGATGTAGGCGCACCAGAAGGCCGTCCCCGCTCCAAGTCTGCGAGTCGCTGGTTGTAAGAATCCATGGTAGATAGCAGCCTCGTACTGCTATGAACCATTGAATCCTGCATCATCGTTAGCCTCTCACCCATCGATAGCTGTGACGCCTGCAGCTCCATGATGTTGTGGTCTGTCAAGACTCTAATATCATTAGTCAAATCCCGGAGCTCCGTGATGCTGCGGTCGAGCATATCGAATCGTGCGATGAGCGTCGGATCGTCCGCCTACGGCTGGGACCGGGGCTGCTCCTCCATCCTTCGCAGCAACTCGTCACGGAGAGATGCAATCTGACGGTCAACAGCCTCCTGGACTCTGGCTGACGACTGCGAGGGCTGTATGGAATGCGCAGCTGTGGGGGGGCCCTAGATGACTGCGTCGCAACCAGGGCGCCATAGGATCCCGTACCATAGTACGTACCCCTCTGGAGACCACCAGTTGCGGTCACCCACAGGTCATCCGTCGACGGAGCTGGAGCGGGCTGCGAGGAAGTACCAGCCTCTCCAGGTGTAGGTGCACTAGCAGTCGCCCACTCATGCAGCCTAAGATACTCGGCCTAGAAAGGTTTAGAAACTCGATAATTGCCTAAGTTATATTAAAATTAACACAAAGTAAAGTAATACTTACATAGGTCTGCGAGGCCCTCTCATCAATGAGATTTTCGTCCTTGCGATGGGTGGCCAAGAAGACGGTCACCATGTTTGCATCCTCACCCCTTTGTACCTGTTAAAAATATATTATTTAGTACTAAACTTAAACATTTTTTCCTACTACCATTTTATGGTACTTACATTAGAATAATATATTTTAAAATAAAAAATATACCAAACGACGAAAATGTTTTGTCATCGGAATCGAGCCACCACACCACTTGGCAGCATTCCGCCTAGCCGCCTTGGCCTTCTCAGACCTTTTCTTGTAGCTCGGATCATCGAATCTAACCCTCATCGCAGTCCACTGCTCAGGCGTGATCCAACCTTGGATCGGTTTTCCAGCACGATCACGAGCCTTCTGGTCATCCAGAGCATCTCGGATAAGCTTGACGGCGACGGTAGGAAAGAGCCGCTCGATCAACTCGGTCCGGTACGGAGGATAGAAATACGTTTGCTACAATAAATAATTTAATAAGTGAGCATCATGGATAAGTTATATAATATGCATAAATTAGAGAATTTATTTAATATACTTTTACCTGGAAGTGCGCAAACCAGAATGCCTTCCTCTCCTCCGGAGCCTCAGAGTAATTGATCCAAGGGCTACCGTAGTTGTTCCTCAGAAATTGGCCCAGGCGTCTCTGAACCGACGATGGACGATATCTATACAGAGATAATTATTTTTATCGAAAAAGTCAATATACGATGAATAAAGAAATATACGATATATATTATGCTAAACCATCTAATTGACTTACTTTGTACCGTCGGCCCAAATCTCTGTCCTCGTCTCCTCCGGAGGTGCGCATGGAGGATCTTGCTGATGCTGGGACAACGTGGGCACGATCTCCTCGACATGCTCATCTGTTCCCATGGTTCCGTCAGCAGGAGGAACCCTGGACGAGGGAGTACTATCACGCCTGGAACTACTTGTCCCAACAGTCGGAGATGTGAGTGATCGATATACTGGAGTACTAGGCGACGATGATCTGGAACCAACAGTAGGCAGTACCGGAGGAGCACTCTGTCTACCTCGGTACCTGCCGAATCTTCCGCGTCATCCTGTCATACCTGATAACAACATTTGATGAATATAAAAAAACAAAAATATATAGTACATTCTACAGTCAAAATATGATACATATCTCAAAGCATTCTACAGTCAAAATATAATACATATATTCGTTAAAATAGTACATTCTACAGTCAAAATATAGTTACATTCTACAGGCAAAATATTTTATTTTCAATCATCTTCAAAAAATTTATCTTGTTCGCCTTCCTCGTCCTCCTCTTCCTCTTCCTCCTCATCGTCTTCACTTTCATCTACTTCGTCTTCGTCTTCCTCTTCGGATAATTCTACATCTTCTATATTATTACTAGTGTAATGAGTAACTTCCGTTGAGTCCACATCTATAATATTTGTTACAAGAGGGAGATCGTCCTCCTGATAAGCTATTTCGTCAATGTCAAAGGTATTTCTAGCTTTAGTCATGCATACTGCCCACCAATCCGACCTCGCTGTCCCCCGTCTAGGATAAGTTATGAAGTACACGAGCTGAGCCTGACTTGATAGGACAAATGGTTCGTAGCCTTGATATCTACGCTTGTAGTTTATATCCATAAGGCCATGCTTGTCAATTTTCCAACCATGATCTTGAATCGGATCGAACCATTCACACTTGAATAGCACGATATTAGCAGGTTCTGTGCCATAATTATATGTCAACTCCACAATCTCTCGTAAGATGCCAAAGAAATTATTGCCTGGATCGACGTCTTTGTAGTTCGAAGATTTGATACACAAATAACTGTTTTTCGTGGAATCAAGATCCAGAAAGCTGTCTCTGATAGGAGCATTTGTTGACTTGAACCTGAACCCATTTACACAGAAACTTGGCTATATTTTAACGACAGTAATTGGTCCCTTGGCTAGAGTTCTAATAGATTCAGTCTCGGGTGTTATTAGACGATCGACCTAAATACCAAAGTAGTGATAGTAAGTTATTTGTTTTGCAAGTGCAGAATTAAAAAGTAATTACCAAGCATCTTACATATGTGCTCAACCAAGAAGGAAAATGGTATCTCATTTCTTGTTCTAGTTCTTCGTCTGTTATGTAGGGTCTAACCAACCTCAACTCATCATTATATGTGCTGAAAATAATGAAGCAACTGCTGATTAGTAGCATAATAGTATCTTATACTATTATATTGAGATGATGTAAACGTGGACGTATTAATTACTTATCTCTCTAGCTTCTCCACTTCCTCCTCGTCGCAATTGAGTAATATATACAACTGAGCAGCCCTTAGCTCATCGTCATTCAAATATCTCTTCTTTATTTTTTTCGAAGGCTTTTCGGACGCATTGAATACTTTGAGTATTGCATCATTAGATTCCTGATATGCGTCATCGTTTCTCGGAGCTTTCGTTCTATTAGTAGCAACATGCGGTTTGAAATACGTCGAGCAAAAGTTTATAATCTCCTCGAGATCATAAGCTTCACAAATAGAGCCCTCAACCCGTGCCTTATTTTTTACCTTTTTTTTAGGTGATTCAGATGCCGCTCGAAGGGGTACATCCACCAATAACCGACAGGACCACCAACACGTGCCTCATAGGAAAGATGAATTGGCAAATGCTCCAAAGAGTCGAAGAATCCAGGAGGAAATACCTTCTCGAGCTTACATAGTGTTACCGCATTGTCCTTCTCTTGCTTTTCTAGACGATCGACGAGCAACTTAGTACAACAAAGATCTCTGAAGAATATGCTGAGCTCTGTCAATGGATCCCAAATGACCTGCGGTAAGAATTTCCGAAATACAATCGAAATTAACCTCTCCATGAATACGTGACAATCGTAGCTCTTCATACCCGCAAGTTTGTTCTCCTTGAGGTCGACGTATCTTCTCAAGTTCGACACATACCCGTCTGGAAACTTTAGACCCTGAATCCACCTACAAAGTCTCTCTTTACCCTCTTTCTCCAGTGAGAAAACTGACTTAGGTTGCTTTAACTTTGCATTCCCTTCCTCTATCAAATGCAATGCAGGACGTCTACATATTTCTTCTACGTCCAACCTGGCCTTCGGATTATATTTCGTCTTCCCTTTACCTCCATTACAGTATTAATTATGTTATCAAACACATTCTTCTCGATATGCATGACATCAAGTTATGCCTGATCAGATTGGTGCTCCAATATGGCAGATCCTAGAATAAACTCCTCTTCGTCCAGTTATGGGTACGACCAAATCCGTCACACTTGTACCCCTTAGCAGGATCTTCGATAGCACTTGGTAAATCTTTTATCTCTTCCCATATCGTATATCCGGGCCACCTTGGGGGTGGATTGGCCTTCTCCACAACTCTCACATGAAAAGCATTTCGGTTCCTTCGGTACGGATGATCCTTCGACAGAAATTGTCGATGACAATCGAAGAAGCACGGTTTGCCTCCGTGTTTCAAACGGAAAGCCTTAGTACGGTCCATGCAATACGGACATGAGAGACGACCATGGGTGCTCCATTCCGATAACATTCCATAGGCCGGAAAGTCGTTGATGGTCCACATAAGTGCTGCCCTCATCTGAAAATTCTGCTTTCTAGAAACATCGTACGTGTTGGCACCTACTTCCTACAGCTGATTCAACTAATCTGTCAAAGGCTGTAAATACACATCGATGTTCCTCTTCGGATTGTTCAGACCCAGGATAATAACGGTTAGGAACATATACGGAGTCTTCATGCACATACAAGGCGGTAGATTATACGGAGTGACAATCATAGACCACATCGTAAGCATCATGGTCGTGGACATCCATATACGGCTCCACATAGGGCTCCGACTCCGATGCTAGAGATACAAGTTCTCCGTGCACGGTCCACTGATAGTAATTCAGTATGAAGCCCTTCGAGTACAAATGATATGTAACTTTCACTTCCGGATGATATTTTCTGTTGGGACATCTCATACACGGACACATAATTTTGGTACCGTCCGTGTACTGAGAGAACGCCTTGGCGAACTGCAGGAACTGCTGTACACCCTCAATGAATTCATCCCGCACACCGCACATGTCATCAGGATGACGGTTGTACATCCACGAACGATGACGTAGATAGTAATTCATATCCATTTCTAGATACTTCTGCAAAAATGACAGTATGTATCATATAAATTATTACATATAGTGTGATTCTCTAAAGAAGAAGCTGACAATTTGTTGGCTAGGTAATCTATATTTGAAGTCACATAGAAGAAGCATGTTAGATCCTGTGCAGAGTGTCTGCACACCAGTGTAGGTACAATATTTTATAGGACAGCAGCATGTTAGATCCTGGTAACTATAGCAAACCTAAATCCCAGCCTAGGCCAGGACAGAAGCTGTGTTTTTTTTTTTGTTAGGCTTGGTTTGGGATTGTTAAAGCTTATTATAAGATGGTAGGATTAAATTAAAAAAGATAATAAATTTTTAAGTCAAAATGAATTTGATAAGCAATACTTTTTGATGTGATTCAAGTTTCTGCTTTCTTTCCTCAGAGTGAATATATCCACTGCTTGCTTTCTTGCCAAATCTATAGCACGATTATCCAAGCTTCTCCAATAAGAGAAGGGTCGGGTATTGACTGGTTGCCCACTGATTGCTACACTATTTTCTGCACTCAAAATCTGAACACAACACACTCATCTCACTACCAGTTTGCAACACAGAGCCCCTAAGGTCTGCACACTAACACAGGCACTCTTGACACCATCACATGATACACATCACTACCTACATACACTAGACAGGCACATATCAATGCACATATTACACACCCTCTCATATGCTAATATTGAACACATTTCTTAAGTTCAAACCCATAATACTTTAATTCCTACAATTCTATACTCAAATAGCAAGTGCACACACATATTGATACCCCTGTTCTGTGGTTAATCCTTGACACTGCTGCAGACTTCTACTGCACTGATGCACACATGTAGGAATTCTTATACTGCACAGGCTCTTTAGAGACATACACACATGCAGGGAATGTTGTTCCTCAACACAGAAGCAATGTGCCAGGTTGCACAGTTTCAAATGCCACTGCTGCAGTTTCAGTCTTGCACATACTGCAGGGCACTACTGCACTTACTGCTCTGAGCAGTTGCACAAATCCAGACCACACACCATACTGGAATACCAATATGCATACAGGAAACTGTGGGTTACCGTATTTAAGTTATATACATACACAGAGAACTACCTAATCTCTGATACACACTGTACTGGAATCCCCTTTGCAGCAGACACACGGGTGTCTATGATACACCATGACACTCATCTAACACAGTTCACATCTACAATTTAATCACAACACTACACACCTTACTCAAGAACACATATACCCACTGTTAACACAAGGACACACTGTCATAGAGCAGTGTTCACTCTTGCACACTCCTCACAAGATCCAGTATACACCATCTCCGCACTGTTAACACAAGGACCCAGGTCAAAAATCCTAACCCTAACCCTAACCCTAGGTCCTGATCACTGTCTGTGTCTGTGTCAGTGTGTGTGTGTGTGTGTATGTGTCTGTGTCTGTGTTTGTGTGTGTGTGTCATGTTTGTGTCAGTGTCACATGTGTGTCCTGTGAGAGAGAGAGAGAGAGTTAGGGTTTACCTGGAGGAGGAGGAGGGGGGAGGACGCGGTTGGAGGGGGGTCGCCGGGAGGGAGGAGGGGGCGCCGGAGGGAGGAGGGGAGCCGGAGGGGGAGGACGCGGCCGTGGGGGGGGGGGTTGCCGGAGGGAGGAGGGGTCGCCGGAGGGAGGAAGGAGGAGCCGGAGCTTTCTTGCCAAATTTGGGAGAGGGAGAGGGAGAGATCGAAGGAAATGGGGGGAATCAGCCCTAAGTAAAAAATTTAGCGACGTTTTAGCGACGCTAATAATGACGTCGCTAATTTAGAATTTAGCGACGTATTAGCGACGCCAATAACGACGTCGCTAATTTAGTGACGCCAATAACGACGTCGCTAATTTAGCGACGTCTTAAAAGTCGCTAATGACGTCACTAAATGTCCAAAATATATACGTCGCTAAAAAATGTCGCGAAATAAAACATATTAGTGACGTTTAGCGACCTAAATTGAACTTATAGCGACTAATCTTTTAAAAACTGAATAAAAGTCGCTAAACATCGCTAAATATCACCAATTAGCGACGTCTAGCGACGTTTTCATATGGAGTCGCTAAATTAGCGATGTTTTTACATGGAGTCGCTAAAAAATGTCGCTAATCCCGCTTATTCTAGTAGTGGTTTGCAGGAACTATATACCTTGTACACAAGTTATCCATGACTATTGATGATCTAAATACTAAGTTAACATACGAAGTGTTTCAAGACATCAACATGAACATAACTACTTTAGCACAGTGCGATGGCATAGTCTACTAGCTGATATGATCAAATCACAAGTTATGTACTACCTATTGAACAATTATAGATGAATAAGTTCTAATTAGAACTGAACACAAAATAGATACATGTATAGCGGATAAGCACGCAACAATATGATCATATAGAAATTTATGTGACAAGCATTAAGTGTTTCAAGTCTACTTCCGCTTTTATCTTGACTCAATTTTATTCTTTTGGTATCGTTGATTGGAATGCACAAACAAGTCAAATTATTAGGAATCAAGACTTGGAAGAAGGGAGTAATTCGGGAGTAAGGCCACTCACTTAGTTGGTGAATCGGGGAAGAGAAATGGGAGATCTTCAAGACTCCGTTTGTGCGTTGCCTATGCGATCACCTGCACGCACCAACAGATGATCAATATCTCCTGCCTTGGTCTCCAATGGTTCGATACGAAATACGAAATTTAAAGAACGAAAAAAATAAAATCCATCAAAACTGTTCAAGTAAACGCAAGTCATAAAGCCAACAAGAAAGCAACCAAACGGCATCGAAAACGGGCAAAGAAACCAGCACAACAGAAAGACCCCTCTCGAATTTGCCGCCGAGTCCTTCCTTGAGGCATAATTCGCTAAATGTGGGACCTGATTCCGAAGAAACCAATCCATAACGAGGAAAGAATCTTGATTCAATCTGTCCCGATCGAACGATACCAAGTATTTCTTAGCCGCGCTCTCCGAATAGGGGAAACGGGGCACTACATCTTAACCCACTAAAAATAAGTTTCGTTCTTGAAACTCAGGAATAGTACCTACCCCTAAAAAATAATGAGAATTTTTTTTCCTACATGTCCAATTCGAGTTTCTAGGTCGACTCCTCGACTGCGTGGTTCCGCCAAAGAACGCGCACAAGCGATATTATACGATTCTGTAACTGCTTCTCTTTCCGATTCAAGATCTGAACGGGCTCTTCGATGTACAACAAATCTGCCTGCAGATCCAGGTGACCAAAATCTACCACGTGGTTTGGGTCATGCACGTACTTCCTAAGTTGTGACATATGGAAAATATCATGCACGCCTGACAGGGATGGTGGCAATGCAACTTGATAGGCAATCAGAGCGACTTGCTTGAGGACTTCGAACGGGCCAACGAATCTCGGACTTAACTTCTCCTTTACTCCGAATCTCATAACTCCTCGCATGGGCGAGACCCTCAAAAACACATGGTTACCTTCGAAGAACTCAAGAGGTCGACGATGAATGTCGGCATAGCTCTTCTGCCGGCTTTGTGCTACTTTTATTCGCTCTCGGATCAACCGAACCTTTTGGACTGTTTGTTCAACTAGTTCCATCCCAAGGATTTGACGCTCCCCAACTCTATCCCAGCAGATCGGTGACCTACACTTTTGCCCATACAGAGCCTCGTACGGAGCCATTTGGATGCTGGACTGATAACTGTTGTTATATGCAAATTCGGCCAACGGTAGGTGGATGTCTCAACTTGACTTTGAATCAATTGCACCGAGACGCAGCATGTCTTCGAGTACCTGATTCACTCGCTCTATTTGGCCATTGGTTTGAGGATGGTAGGCTGAGCTGAACTTTAACTTGGTCCTCATCGCTGACTGAAGGCTCTCCCAGAAACGTGATAGGAATCGTCCATCCCGATCTGACACTATAGAAATTGGCACTCCGTACAGCCGAACTATCTCATCAAGGTAGGTCTGGGCAAGGCGATCGATGCTCCAAGTAACTTTAATGTCAATGAAGTGTGATGACTTGGTTAATCAGTCGACGATGACCCAGACTGCGTCATTCCTCCGTTGCGTCTTTGGCAAGCCAACAATGAAGTCCATGCTTATGTGCTCCCATTTCCATTCCAGAATAGCAAGATTCTGTATCTCTCTGCCCAGTCTTCGATGTTATGCTTTCACAAGGATCTCCTTTCTGAGTCCTGCGTCATTGGGGACCCAAAGCCTTCCTTTCACTCGCAACACTCCATTCTCATCTACTGCAAAGTCCTTTGCCTTCTCCGCTAGAATCTGCTCGTACATTTTCCTTAGGAATGGGTCATCCCTCTGAGTAAATGTGACTTTCTCTAACAGGTTGGGTACGAATCGTATCTGAGCAACTCGCGTGCTACGGTACCGAATTTGGAGTTCAATGCTCATTTCTTCAAAGTCTTTTTGTAACCTGCGATCAACGAACATGGATCCCGAAAATACTCGACTCAACACATCCGCTACAATATTTCCTTTGCCAGGTGTGTAGTCGATCTTTAAGTCATAATCTTTGATCAATTCTAGCCAATGCCACTGTCGTAGGTTAAGGTCCGTTTGGGTGAATAGGTACTTCAACCTTTTGTGATCAGTATAAATTCGGCAAGCCACTCCATAGAGGTAGTGTCGCCACAATTTTAGCACGAACACAATTGCCACTAGTTCTAGGTCATGCATAGGATATATTTTCTCGTGCATTTTCAGTTGTCGGGATGCGTAGGCTATTACCCTATCATGCTGCATCAGTACACACCCCAAGCCCTGCCCTGACATGTTGCTGAATATTTAGAATCCCGAGGTCTCATCTGGTAGTGCAAGTAGTGGGGCAGAGATGAGGCATTGTTTTAACTCTTCAAACGAGGCTTCACAGTCGGCGAACCACTAGAATACGACTCCCTTCTGTGTGAGGCGAGTCAGAGGTGATGCTAACTTGGAAAAGTCTTTCACGAAATGCCTGTAGTAGCCCGCTAGCCCGAGGAAGCTTCGAATCTTACTAACGGATGCAAGCCGCTTCCACTCGACGATGGCTTCAACTTTTCTTGGATCGACTGAAATGCCTCCTACAAAAATGATATGCTCGAGGAAAGATATATTGTTCAGCCAGAATTCACACTTACTCAGTTTTGCATATAGCTTATTGTCCCAAAAAATCTGTAGCACGGTCTACAAGTGCTCGACATGTTTCTCCCTATTCTTCGAGTACACCAAGATATCATCAATGAACACTACTACAAATTTGTCGAGATATGGCCGGAACACACGATTCATTAAGTCCATAAAGACGGCAAGGGCATTGGTCAGTCCGAATGGCATTACCAGAAACTCATAGTGGCCATAGCGAGTATGAAAGGCTGACTTCGGCACGTCGTCCGTCTTGATCTTGAGCTTATGGTAACCCGAGCCAAGATCAATTTTTGAAAATACCGTCGTACCTTGTAGTTGATGAAAGAGGTCATCGATCCTGGGAAGGGGGTACATATTTCGAACAGTGATCTTATTCAATTTACGATGGTCATTGCAGAGCCACATCGAGCCATCCTTTTTATTTACAAATAATACAGGCACGCCCCACGGAGACAAGCTAGGACAAATATACCCATGATCTAACAATTCTTGCAACTGAACCTTTAACTCTTTTAGTTTTGCCGGGATCATTCGATACGGAGCCTTGAAAATTGGTCGAGTCTCTGGAAATATATTAATAGTGAACTCTATCTCTCGGTCGGACGACATATCGGGCAACTCATCTGGAAACACATCAAAAAAATCTGCCACAACAGAAGTAGACTCTACGTTTACACAATCTCGATGTGTATCTCGAACGGACGCCAAGTATCTATCACAGCCGAAATGTATCATCCACCGAGAAGATATTGCAGAGATCACCATGCAGGCATTCAGTGCTCTCGACGGTGGACTGCACGTATAGCAAAATTCGACCTCGCCAGGTAGATCAAACACGACTTTCTTTTTCGCACAATCAATGGTAGTGAGCAAGCGTCGAGCCAATCCATCCCTAGAATGATGTCGTAGTCCCTGATGTCTAAGACTATCGCATCAAGTGATAATTTTCTTCCTCCGATACAAATATTACCTTCATGACAAACTAAGTGAGCCGACAAATCCACGCCCGATGGAGTACTGACGCTAAGGTTTAGGCCTAGTGGTGTCATAGGAAATGTGTTCTCGGTGGCAAAATCTGCCGCAATAAAACTATGTGTAACACCATAATCAAATAATACTCGATCAGGTACATTATTGAAAAGTAATATACCTGACACTACTGTGTTTGTAGACCCGACCTTGAGCGTTCTGTGGTGCCGTCTGGTTCACTCGAGGTACTTAACCCTTATTCTGAGGAGCACAATGTTGTAGCTGTGGACAGCGCGGAGGGGGATCGTTGGGGCGATCCCGACAATCGCGAGTACGTGGCCAAACTTACCACAAACGAAATACCCCCCTTTCGAATACGACAGTCGTTGATATGGTGTCATGGCCTGTGGTAGTAGGCACAAGGTGGCCCTTGGTTCTTTCCTAGATCATGGTCCTGAGAGCCACCGTTATTGTGGCGCTTATGCGCATTATTATCACATATATTACTAGGGCGCTTGTGATAAAATTTTTGCACAATACCGGTGCGAACTGGGGGTACCGCGACTCTAGAGAGAGGGCGTGGTTTAGATACTCTCGTATGGTACGGTACTGAGGAACGAAGATGCGGGCACGAATAGAATGTCGTAGTCCTATCTCAAACCTTCGAGCTTGACTTTCAACGTCAACACATTTTGCAAGCTTGTTGAATTCTGCGACGTACTGTCGCACTGCCATATTTTGTTGTTGAAGATGTGTAAATTTGTCTTCCTTCTCGCGATGGACGGCGGGTGGAAGGTACTCCTCTTCAAAATTCAATGAACGAAGACAATAAATTCATAGAAACCGTTCAAGAAAATGCAAGTCACAAAACCAACAAGAAAGCAACCAAGCGGCATCAAAAAGGGGCAAAAAAACCAGCACAACGGAAAGGCCCCTCTCGACTTTGCCGCTGAGTCCTTCCTTGAGGCACGATCCACTGAATGAGGGGCCTGATTCCGAAGAAACCAATCCATAACGAGAAAAGTATCTTGATTCAATCTGTACTGATCGAACGATACCAAGTTTTTCTTAGCCGCGCTCCCCGAATAGGGGGAACGGGGCACTACAGTTTAGTTTGGGTAAAAAAACACTCAAAAACCCAAAACACATTCCCTATTTCTTGGATGGTTTAGTTTGGATGATTGATTTGGAGGTCGGTTTATCTAACTAAACTTTAAAAAAAATACGAAAATCGGAGTGGTCTATGTTAGTCCCTAGACGGATCAGAGATGGTAGAACGCGGGTCATAGCAGGGCTATTAGAGAGACCCGAAGGTTCACTCTCTATTGAAACCCAAGTTGTCGTCGAGATCAGAGATTCATACAAGAGTTCCTCATATGATATATCTCGATTCCAATGTGTCATCACCCTGATTTTTTCAGAATATTTTTAAGACATTTTCTCATAATTTCTGTAATTTTTGGAATTTAAAACTAAGATATTTTGTGATTAAAGGATTTTTAAATGATGTTAATTAATATTAAAATATTATGAAAATAATATTTTCTAGTGTAAAATAAAAAACTGGACATAGGGTAATTTTCTGTGAATTTATTGGACCCCGAAAGCATTTTTAAAACCCTAAAAACCCTATTTTTAATTAAATCCAAACAAACCGGGTTGAACCGGGCTCAAACCGGTTTGAACCGGGCTGAACCCGGTCCAACCGAACCGGACCGCCCTTAGACCCTAACGGGTCGGATCCTGCCTACCCGACCCGACCCGAACCCGTTAACCCTAAACGAAACCCTAATCCAAATCCTCCACAAATTACTGTTCCGGCGGCTCGCCTATTTAACCTCTCGGCCGCCCGGACTCGCCCCGCTTCGCCGGAACCCTAGCCCACCTCTCCGCCCAGCCCCGCTCGACCCCTTCTCCGTCGACCCGCTCTCCTCCGCCCAGCCCCGTTCGATCCCCTCTCCGTCGACCCCCTCTCCTCCGCCCAGCCCCGCTCGACCTCCCCCGACTTCCACCCTACCTCCGCCACGAGCCCCGCTGCCAGCCCAGCACCACCCTCCATCTCTCCCCGCAGCCCCAGCCGATGATCCCCCCACAGCCACCATCTCAGCCGACTGTCTCTACCGCCCTAGCCGTGCAACCCGCTCGACTCGAACCCCGGCCGCCCGCCTCGTCGACCCCCGCGGCGCGTCGACCTCACAACCCTCGTCGACTCCCAGCCGCCTCGCCGCCTTCCCTCCTCCTTCCTCCGCCTCGAGATCCTCCGCCTCCATCGAAGTCACCCCGACGAGCCAGAGCCCGCTCCGCCTCCACCCAGCCCTGCCCTAGCCCGCTCCGGCGTAGATCTCCGGCGGAAACCCTAAAACCTAGGCCGGACACAGCCTGGACACGGCACAGCCCCGTATCGGTGTGTCAAGGCGACCCACGGACACGAAGAATCATCGCTCTACGAAGCCCTGTTCAGGTAACCCGTTCTCTCTCCTCGTTGCTCCATTTTCTGTTCTGTCAGTTGTGACGCGTAGACTGTGTAACCTTTTCGATGCCCGTGCAACCTACTCGGTGCGTCGCGTCCTGTGGCGATCGTAAACCGCGATCCAAAAACAGGAAAAACAACGCCCTGTTTTACCCTGGAACTGAGTACGCCCCGCCAAACGGGATGACTTGGTCGCGCGCGGTCTTCACCGAAAGGTGCGCGCCGTTGATACGAATGTACAAGATTTTACAGAAGTTGATTTGGATGTGCGTGCACACCGGAATCAACGCGTATCCGCCGACAACATCCCGTATCCGCCTATTCTGGAATATGTCGTAACTTTGTGTACACACGTCGGATCGAAACGAAACTTATGTCATCGGACTCGTAGCAATACGCTGGTCCTGTGACCCAAGTTTGGTTCGATTCTGAGGACGTTGACAAAATCGCGTATCGTGGGTCCCGCGGCTCCACTTGACGGGCAATTTTGTGAACGGCTCATCGGAATCCAGTTCTGAAAGTTCTGTTGGGTTTGTATCATCGTTCTTGACTTGTTGACGCTAAGTTTGACGAATTTGGAGACCTTTGATCCTGACACGTTTTTTGGTGCAAAGCAGCCCACATGTTGATCCCGTTTTGACCAAAAACTGTCATTTTTGCCCCTGTGTCCAAACTGGACTTAAGGACAGACGTTTCTAGCTATTTGATATTTTTTGAGCCTGTTGGTGATATTTATTTCAGCTTTTGGAGGAGTACCTGCAGAATCCACTGATACAGGGGTAACTGTTGGTATTCAAACCCAGGCAAGTGTACCTTGCCAACATTGCAGTTCTTGTTACTTATTTCCTTGACTTATTTATATATTGTTGTACATGCTTGACCTAGGACCGTGTGACTTACTTAGCGTTCGATTAATAGTCGGGTGCCAACACCGTGCGCGAAGTTGTGTAACGTCATCTAGACATGGATATCGTGCCCCTTTTACATTCTCGTACTTGTCTTATCAAGTACCTCATAACCCAGGACACTTGATACTATTCATGAGATAGAATCTTCCTGAGATATTCATGATGATTCTGTATAGGATACATATTTTATGACATAGACATTATATGACTTGTTGCATTAGTTTTGATCTTGCGTGTCATGGATATGAGACGTGTGATTACATTGGGTGGGGAGAGACACACAGGCTACAGGCTGATTTATATATATATTTATTATGGTGAGGCCTTAGACTCTATATCAGAGCTAGGCACTCTACTAGTGAGATATTATTGTGAGGCCTTAGACTCTACATTAGAGCTAGGCACTCTACTAGTGATATTACTGCTACCGGCTCCCCGACACAGAGCTTGTAGTGGTCTCAGCCTGAGTTCTAGTGTTGCTCTCATCTTGCATTTCACATAGATGGTTATATAGCTTATCCTATTGTTTCATTTATTTCTGCACTGTATTTATTTTGGCTTGAGTTATTTTGTACCTTGCTATGTCCCCTGAGGACCTGGATCCGGATTATGTCCCCAGGATTAGCAGACGAGATCTACCCAGAGTTATACAGTACAGGAGCATTAGCAGGAGCGGAAGCAGGAACAAGAGCAGGCACTGGAGCAGTACCAGATCCAGTAGACGAGTGATCTCTGCGGGTATCTTCTGAGTATAGGCTTTATCCATACTCAGTATTTGTTGTGGTTATCTTTATTCTTGTATCTTGACTGAAGTATCAGACTCATTATCGGGTTATTTCCTGAGTTTATGTTATATTGAGATTGATCTTGCTTTATGATTCTGATATGGTTGTATTCATTTTTGTGGATGAGATTAGTATATTTAGACTCTTATTGTTGTATTATAGCTTAAGTATGCCCCGATGGATCCATTAAATTGGGTTGTCCATCGGTGTGTGCTGCTGGCCATTGCCACGTGTCTAGTCCCTCGATATTTTAGGACTGGGGCGTGACACAATGAAGCACGTACCAAGAGCTGGTTACAAACTGGCTCCGAAGAAAATAAAGGTTACAACAAGCAACAAATAAAAACGTTCTTCTCTTGACATTCGCATACACTACAATGAGAAAGAATGAAGCAAAAAAAAATTGAAGAGAAGCTCCTTACTAGGGTGGTCAAAACCACCGTTGCTCAAAGCAAGATTCGCCATACAGACCCCCAGAAACCAGCAATCACAAATCAACTTCTGGAACGCTCAATATCGCCTTCGAAAAACACTCAAAAAAATACCATGTGAGACGGAGACACTCTGGGCCGCATATGATCTGGTGTTCTCAATTTTTTCATTTATTTTTCTCTCTCCCGAATGAAAGAGGAGATCCTCTATATATAGAGGAAAACAACACCTATGCGGCCGGAGGAAACCCTAGGCCGCATACGTGCTGACCAACTAGATCCCCCAAATCCTGGTGTTAGAGCCGTCGATGCCGCAAGTCACACTGCACTGCACGAGGCAGACAACGCCGCCAAGTGCATAAAGAAGTCGCTCGCGATGCTTGACACACTGTACTGTACAAGGCAGACAGCGCCGCCAAATGTCAAAAGTAGGCCATGTCCCCTCCAAGTCAGACTCTCCACATAGCACCTTGCCTCATGTCAACCAGGTCGCAAAACTCGGGCTGCATTGGCACATGCCTCATGGGCACCAGGCCGTATGCACTCCTGGCCGCATGCGCACCGAGCCGCCTATGTACTGAGCCGTATGCACACCGAGCCGCATGGGCACATGGCCGCATGGGAACTGAGACGCATGGGCACCTGGCAGCATAGGCACCGAGCCGCATGCGGACCTGGCCGCATGCGCCACGAAACTTGTGCCCGAGCTAGCAACCGTGCATGCAACTTGCTCAAGAAAAGAGTGCATGAGCGCCATACGATGATGCTGACATGCTAAGTATAAAGTGCGCCAACGAAGTGCCACTTTTGCCCTGGAGCACGAGTCTGAGTCCGAGTTTGAGTCGTTAAGCCCCTGCGGGGCTTAGCTCCTAAGGAAAACTTCCCAAAGGTGGTGACAAAACAAATATTGTCATAATAGAGTTCACACTTAATCCCTCTAGGATAAGTCAACCCACATGGGCCTCTACCCCATGTGCATATACCAATACTAAGCATAGCTATATATTGAGATATACATATTTGTTATTTTTTAATGTGGGACTAAAACTCCCAAAGCCAAGTGGAAAACACCAATAATCCCCCACATATATCACAATATATGGTTGAATGTTCCTCACAGTGACTGCCAACATTCATTAGGATAGATGTCGTCGACGACTTGAATCTTCCCGCATGTGTCAAACAACAGTACGATACAAGAATGGACTAGGCCTTGAATTATGCACCATAGTTGCTATTTTTTCCACTCACACAATGACCTTAGATGTGCCATCTGGTCACACGTTAAAGGCCCTGTGCTGACCTGGTCTCAGTGTATGTATCTTGGACGTCTACAAGCTTTCCCTCAAGAGACGACCTATATCTCTATCCATACACTTAGGTGAGTTATTTCACTATAGAGAGTTTATTATCCGGCATGAAGCCGTGCGCTTCTGTGCGGTGCTACGCCACTATGACATGGCCGCCCAAGGCCGAGTATTCCCCTCTTGTGGTATCATACCACTGTAGCATGAGGACACATGCCTCTTAGCAGTGTCGTTACTACACACAACATAGAGCCTTGCGTTCCTGTGTGGTGCTATGCCACTGTGACATGGCTTAAAGTTGAGGTTCACCCCCTCATGTGGTGTCACACACTGTAGCATGAGGTCACAGGCCTCTTAGTAGTATTGTACTACTTTCCAGGATGAAGTCTTGTGCTTCTGTGCGGTGCTACGCCGCTGTGACATGGCTCAAAGCCGAGGTTCATTCCCTCATGTGGTGTCACCTACTGTAGCATGAGGCCACATGCCCCTTTTAGTGCTGTACTACAACTCTCTATTTCTTTTCATCATTAGACTACCTGCCTATGTGCGGTACTACCGTCGCTGTGACATGGCCCGAAGCTCAGGTTCACTCCCTCGTGTGGTGTCACGCCACTGTAGCATGAGATATAAGTCCCTTGTACTGCTGAAACTACTCGTCCTTCCTGCAACACACGTCGGGCATTCACTCTGCCCGAGAACTCATTAAGGCGTCAAAGCTATCCTCCCAAAGGAAATGTTATGATCAAGAACAAATAGTAGACCACAGTGGTTTCGGGTACGTATCCCACAATGTCCTCGAGGACTACCCACTGTACCTGCTATTCTTCTGGTCAATGGTCCTCCCTTGAACCAATATTTAGATGTCTGGTAGATTTCTCTTTGAACCAATAGCATAAAACTAAATGGTAGGATTGTAGAGACGCAATACCAGAGGTCCTTCAAGCCCATATCTGCTGTGTCCTTAACTATGTGCGGTGTTACTGCCGCTGTGACATGGCCTGCAACCAAGGCTTTACCCTGTCGAGGTACCTCATAGTGGTGTCACCCCACAGTAACATGGAGTACTACTCTCCTTTATAGTGCTTGACTCTAACTATATGCGGTACTACTGTCGCTGTGACATGGCCCGAAGTCGAGGCTTTACCATGTCGAGGTACCTCATGGTGGTGTCACCCTACGGCAGCATGGAGTACTACGCTCCTTTATAGTTCTTACGATCAATTGACACTTGAGGCCTATTATGAATGGATCTGCCAGAATCACCTGGCTCCGAATGTTAGCCACTGTAATGATCTACGCTAGCTGCGCTCATTCAATGTTATGTGTTGGCCTGTTATGAACGGATCCGCCAGAATTACCTGGCTCCGAACATTAACAACTGTAATGATCCACGCTAGATGCGCTCATTTAGTATTTTGTACTGGCCTGTTATGAACTGATCCGCCAGAATCAACTGGCTCCAAACTTTTAGCTACTGTAATGATCCACACTAGCTGCGCTCATTAAGTGTTTTACATTTTATCCGCACAGTTCTCTTCAGACGTTTGAAGAGATGAATAAATTCCACCATTGCAGCTTTCTGGTTTTTATAGTATGTCGGTATCATCCGAATCTGTGTACTAACCATAGGAAGATCATCTGAGAGCTTCTAGAGCCATCATGCTTAATATGCTGTAGCTGATAGTACATAAAAATCTGAGTGTAAAGACTGCTTCTTCGACTTCCACGATCTAGCAGCACCACTCCCGGAGAAGTCATGTCCTCCGGTGGATCTTTCACTCTTCTTTCCTGAGCACCAACTGGTATCACTGAAGATTTCCATCATATCTGGATAACTACTGTAGTGCAGGATATACCACTGAGTCCACTTGAGAATTCTGATGACTCTCTTCACAGCTTTCAGTGTTCAACAACACACATACTGCTCGTGAACTGACTCAGCATCCCTACAACGAGAGCTATATCAGGCCTGATGGTACTCGCAGCTTGAATCATTCACCTGATTATGCTTCAGAATACTAATTGTCTGATGCTTTCCCTTGGATAAGACTTTATCTCCATGTCACACCTGAGTAGTATCGTCCCTGATACCCAAAATATGTGATCAGCTCTTCATGCACAACGCTTGTGACTGAGCAAGCCCCTCTGGCATCTGGATTATCTTATATCCTTATGGATGATATCCGCAATCCCATGTCCTGAGTTTGGACAAAATGACATCTTTGTTTTAGTGATACTTCTATATCCACAGCTGGGATTAGTTAGTCGTCCACATAGATACAAAAGATGACACATTTCTTATCAGAGAACTTTGGGTACACATACTTGTCTGTCTCGCTGATCCTGCGACAACTTTGACTAAATAATTTGTCAAACTTCTGCTGCCACATCCTGGGATTTGCTTCGAGCCATTTTCGAGATGTCACCAACCCACAAACTGTCTTCAAACTTGAATGACAAATAATTCTGACTGTTGTCCGTGAATCTCTCATGAGTGTCTTCCTCCATCTGATAAACAATCAACTTATGAATAGCAGCTACAAAAATTATCATCCTGATATATGATACCCTCAACGAGGTGCCTATGAACTCAATCCCCTATTATCTGAGAAAAACCCCTAGGCTACAAGCCTATTCTTGAACTCAACTAATATAGTGCCCCCTCCGCGTTGGCACTATGTACAAGAGATATCGGTTTGCTGACTCAAAAAAGAAAACTTCTTGAAGAGTTTATTATTGAACCAGAAAATGACTGATCTAGGTGAGTGGGCAGAACTTCGTTCTCTGATTCTTGCACGCCTTAATAATAAATTTGAGTTTTTCAAATGCTTGTTTGCGTAATAAGATAACGTTTGCATGAATAATAGAACTGCATGCTTTGCTAGAACTTGAATGATTGTCAATAGAAGAACCTTACCATATACTAATAAGAAGAGTAAGAGATTGCTTGAGCATGTTTCCTTATCGCTTGTGTATTGATAGAACTACTTCGTGCTTGGACTTGATCAGAGAGTTGGCGGCCATTCCGCACAGAGATAGAAGAGAGAGATAGATGGCATGCTTGTTCATTTCGTCCGCATCATAGAGTTTATCTGATAGTGTTTCATGCATTCGCATCGGTCAGACAATGACTATTAGTGTAGAGCTGAACCTTGGTCCCGGCTATTATTTTGAGCGTATTTTAGTAAAAAGCAACCATGAGCCACAACTGCTCATAGCATCAGATAAAAGAGTCATTAGTTAGCTGGATTACCGCTACTGATCCTGAGTTTCTTGGGGACCGAAAGAATATAGATAGTTTATCTTGTTTGCTTGATAGAAGGATAGTTCCTAGATGGTGCATTATCTCTAGAGTCTTTGAGTATAGCTCACGAGACACGCTGTGCACACCTTGATAGTAGAATAATCGGCTTATCTTGTGTGCTTGAATGCTATCGAACATGAACTCTAATTTCAAAGATGTTTCCAAAAAAAAGTAATATGACTCCTTTCCTGTACTGCATGTAACGAACCTAGGTAAAACTAGAAAGATCACTAGTAATGTAATATTCTATAACATAATCATTTAGTGTTGGTTTTAGTGAATGTTGCTTCTGTTCATTGATTTTATACTCATCAGTACTTTCTCCAAAGTGCTGACCCACCAACAGTTTGCTTGTTCGCAGGTGCTGGATCATCCGAGGAAGCGATAGCCGTGCCTCATCCCCAGGACCCAGAAATCTGGTGTCGATGCCTTGAGCCGTATCGATATTTTGAGATGCTTTTGTATAGAGGAACATAATATATGGAACGATGCCATTGTATTCAGAGAACCTCGTACCTTGAGCTTTGCCCCATTTACTCAGATGGAATATTATTTGCAACACTGTCCCTCCGCAGCGTACTCGATAGGTTCGATGATAGCCACAACTTTAACGATGTTGCCTTATGCTGGCACAACCCCAGGCTCGTACGACATTACGCCTCGATGGCAAACAAAATACGCCCTGCGGGAGCGCTCGGGCGCGGTGGTTCGCGCCCGACGGGGGCTTTGTCGGACCTTCAGGATCGGGGCATGACAACTGTTCTGTCTGCTTCTATTTTTTTCTCCAGAAGATATATATATATATACGCATATGATAGGTTTAGCTCCTTCAGGCAGATTGATCAATATCCAAGTATTATTATGGGGTCAATCTCTGTCACGACCCGCACCCGAAAAATCGGGCATGAATCGTGGGTACGTCCAGCCTACGCCGCCATCGGCGGTAGAACGCTGTCTAGGTCTACTATCTAGGTAACAATCTCACACAACAATATAAGTACCTGCCAAGATCTCAACTCTAAACGGAGGAACAATATGATAAAGATAATACAAATACTCAATCACGATCTAAGCACGATAAGATAACAAGAAAGTCTAACAACTACAAAGTCTAAACAACCATTACTACTAAAGACAGCAACAATAATAATAATAACCACAATATCCTGAATCAAATATAATACAAAGTCTCAAACCAAAAATCGGGGACAAATCCGGTACCAAAAGCTAATAAATACAACTGAGGTCCTAGTTATCCCGGCTACCAACCCGGAAATCACTCCTGAACTAGGGGGTCCCTGTCTGCACCATCGACAGGCTGAGGTCGACGGACACCAATCTTTCGGATCCTCTGAAAAATATATCCAGTCAGGATTGGAGCAAGTACACCTCTAACAGCAGTTCCAATTAAATGATAAAAACTATAAAGCAGTTGTAGCAAGTAGCACAAGGTGAAGGAAATAAAGTATGAACAAGGAAATATATATATATATATATATATATATATATATATATATATATATATATATATATATATATATATATATATATATATATATATATATATATATCTGTCAACTGGTGCATAAAGGTAAAGATGCATAAAAATCAGAAATAAGATAATAATGACTGCAGGATACAAGAAATTTAACTAAGAGCAAGTGTGTGCACAATAACGTGAAGTGAGTCCAGCAAGAGTAAATATAATGAGTCCAGTCCATAAAGTACAAGTGAGACCAGTCAATAAGTGTAAGTGAGTCCAGACTAGAAAGAATGAACTAGTGTCTCTGAAATACCTGTTTTGACATGTAAACGGCTAGGGGTAAGTACGGCTCACCGCACACTGGGCGTGCGGCTGCTATCATTCCAGATTAGACCAGAGGGAGTGATTCCAGATTTGGGAATATTTACATGTCTACTCGAGTATTTCTCCGTCCCGACTAGTGCAAGTGAATCCAAGACCCGACACGTAAAATAAATATAATTCTAGCCAAAAATATGAGTGATGCCTGTAGTGAGTCCTGATGTGATGCTAGTAGGTGATTCCAGAAATAGAGGCCAGACATGAAATATACATGTCGCAAGTAAATGAATCCAGAAATACTAGTCAGTGTCGTGCCAAAAAATCAGATAATACTATACTAGAAGCTGAATCATAATAATTATCAGATAATGAAAACTATCAGAGAATATACTCGCCTGACGTCTTGAGCAACTGGCGAGGATCGAGATCTGAATTGGCATCACGAAGACCTAATATGGAAATCCAAGGTCACTTGGTGCTCTAGAGAGATAAACACATTTAAATGAACTAAAAACAAGCTTCTAGGCCTTTTCTAAGTCAAACGGGTCAAACCGGTCCATTCTAGGTCAAAAAGTCAACTAGAAGTCCAAAAACTCAACTCTAGGTCAAAACTAGGTCAAATATTGACTTTGGTGGTCAACCGGGTCAACTACGATCAACTCTAGGCCAAACTAGGGTGCCCCTAAACTTCTAGGTCAAAACTAGCTTATTAAGCTAGTAAACCCACAAACTCGCCTTTTTGAGATACCGGGATACCCTCGGTATCTGATATCTCAACCTACGCTATATACCCCATCTAAACCCACTAAGATATATCCTAACATGTACATATATATATATATATATATATATATATATATATATATATATATATATATATATATATATATATATATATATATATATATATATATATATATATATATATATATATATAAAAGCATCACTTATCCCATACACGGGCAAAAATCTAATACCTCGCCCCGATAACCAATACCTTGAGTATCTCATGGTATTGAGATATCTCTAGCCTTACTCTTCTCTAACTCTAACTAACTAGCTAACTATCTATATATATACTTATATATACTACTATATATAAACATCAATATATATATATATATATATATATATATATATATATATATATATATATATAAAACCTAGTATATAGGCAATACCTCATCTCTGATACCTCAACTTACCTTCAATACCTCAAGATATTGAAATCCAATACCTTACCTCACCCTTCTCTCTTATCTCACTATCTAACATATATATATACTTATCTATACTAGTATACATATATCTACATATATATAAATATATCCATATATATATAAAATATATCTAACTATATATATATATATATATATATATATATATATATATATATATATATATATATATATATATATATATATATATATATATATATACTAATCCGATACCTATTACCTATCTCAACCTATCTATCTAAATACCTATCCATCTATCTATACTAACTATATATCTATATATAACTATATATACACTTACAAATCTCTCTCCCTCTTATCTCTAGCTAAAGGGGGGGGGGGTGTTATTGTGCTGTTGTTGTTGCTGCTGCTACCTGCTGCTGCTGCTGCTGCTACCTACTGATGCTGCTGCTGCTACCTACTGCTTCCTCTCTCTCTCCCTATCTCTCTATTTGTCTCACTCTCTCTCGATCTCTCTTAGCTCACTCTCTCTTCCAATCTCACTTACTCACTCTCTCTTCCTATCTTCCCTTCTTCCAATCTCACTCACTCACTCACTCACTCACTCCCATCCTCAACACTCACACACACTACACACATACATATATATATATATATATATATATATATATATATATATATATATATATATATATATATATATATATATATACATATATATATATCAACCCACACATACACTATCTATATATATAAACCCTCACACTCTCATACATACACTCACACACTTATATATATATATATATATAACTCTCATACATACACTCACACACTTATATATATATATATATATATATATATATATATATATATATATATATATATATGTGTGTGTGTGTATGTGTGTGTATGTGTGGGTTGATATATATATATGTATAGTATATATATATATATATATATATATATATATATATATATATATATATATATATATATATATATGTGTGTGTGTGTGTGTGTGTGTGTGTGTGTGGAGGTTTGAGTTATATATATATATATATATAAGTGTATATATATATATATATATATATATATATATATATATATATATATATATATATATATATATATATATACTCACACACACATATGAATACCTATATATATATATCTCATATACATATATAGATACACCTACACCTATACATATATATATCTATATAGGCACATACTTACACACAAACACACACACAACCACACCTATACACACTCAAACACACTCACCCCCAAACACACCAATGCACACATACTCACCCATATACATATGAATACTTATATATATACAAATATAAACTCGAAAACCCTAATACACACTCCCCAAGGCTAAACCAACCCGCACACAAGCCCAAAACCTAGAAACCAAGTCGAAATGGCCAATTGGTCATTTTAACGAACACTTGGAGTGCGGCTAGCGTTACCTCACGAAACTTATGCCAAACCTAATCGGAATCGACCCAAAATTTACCCACGAGTTCTAATCGATGTTTAGAACCTCACAAAAATGCTAACTCTCCAATTCTAGGTCTATGGCAAAATTTTACATGTGTGTGGAACCCATGTCGAAGAAAAAATCCCCAAATTGCCCGAAACACCCAAAACTCTGCGATACGACCTCGCGTGTCCGAACGGGGATACAAACCTACCTTTAAGACACCCAAGAACATCTACCTAGGTCCGTCTAACCTAGGTCAACTCTCAAAATGGACCAATCTCGGATTTTACCCGAAATTGACACAAAACCCTAGGTCAAAGTCTCTAAACCTATCCAAACAAGTTCTAACTTTCTCCCATGGGTATCCCTAAGGTCTAGGAAGGTTCTAAACAACTAATTACACTATATTAGAGTAATCTCAAAGGAAAAAATTAGGGTTTAACTCTTAGAAGTTGAAATTCCAAGGCCAAAGTTCTCAAAAAGTCCTAAAAGCTCCAAACTAGCTTCCAAGCTCTCAAATCCAAGCTCTACTCCCAAATTAACTCCTACACATCTAGGTTAGAGGAAAATAAAATGTTAGGATTAGATATGGATGAAGATTGGAGGTGGAAAGAGAAATGGGGAAGGAAACTTACTTGAAATTGGTTGGAGTAGTAAAGGAAGGAGAAATGAAGAAAGAGAGTGGAAAGAGAGAAGTGAATGAATGGAATAAAGGGGGAAGAGGGGGGCGGCCATGTCATGGAGAGTAGGGTTAGGGTTAGATATGGGTACAAAGTCTAAAATACCCCTCCTACAAGTCATGCTAATTAGGGTTTGCGTTTGGGGTTCCAAATGCATTCTAACTAAACCCTAATCACTCAAACTAACTAATTAGAATAGAAATAACTACTCTAAACCAATTAATAAGTCTAACAAGGGTGTTGGTTGGGTCTGACAAGGGTCCACTAGGGTCTGACATGAGTCCAGACTAGCCAAAACCCTAAAATAACTAATAAAAATAAATACATGCATCTAATTAAATATTAATACAAATATTTATGATCAATACATAATTTACCAAATTAAAATAAAAAATATCCTGTCCTGTAAATGGGGTAGTGACAAGCCTATCCTCCTTAGAAAATTTTGTCCTCGAAATTTAAAGTCGATCGCACTTCTTCTAGATCAAACCCCCAACAATCACAGTTAAGAAATTCTACCTAAACAACATGCAAGATCATGGTCCTACTGGTCGTGTTATCACAGTCTCAATCCGGTTCACTACACTATCTACCACAGTACAAAAGAAAAGTCTAACAGGTACTAATGAAGCACACCACAAAAAATAGAAAAAGACATGAAGAAGAACAAAAAAGGAGACAGACCTGCTAACCCGACACCCGTAGCATCGACCTCCTCGACCATCAACGCAAAAGCCTTGCCCTGCTGGGGTATCTTCCTCTGCTGGTGCGGGGCATGATGTTGTGCCACAGGTGGCCTAGATCCAACTCTCTGATCCTGTGCTCCACCAAATGGAGGTGTAGTGGGGCAATCTCGCATCTGGTGAACAGCGGATCCACATAATAGGCACACCTTCAGCCTCCTTCTACAAACATCCCAAGTGTGTCCTGCCTTCTTGCAGTAGGCACAAATGGACACTCTCTGATCCTGCCCCTGCTGAAAAGGAGCCCTAGCTGGTGCAATCCACTGATGCGGCTGCTGTAATGTCTTCTGCACATAGGGACGCTTAGCCGGTCCCGCACTACCACTCGCACTACCTGAATCATCCCTACCTCTCTTGGACTTGAGCTCCAAGTCATCCTCTGCCCTCTGAGCTTCACCTACGATCTGCTCGAAAGTCGCCTCGCGGTCACTCCTAGTCACAGACTTGACCGCCATGACCAAGCCTTTGCGAAACTTTCTCGCCTTTGCTGCCTCACTCAAGCCCTCCACAAATCTGTCCAGACGGCAGAACTCCGCTGCGTACTCTTCCACTAGCATGCTCCCCTGGACGAGGGCCTCAAACTGGCTCTCCAAAGCACTGAGCGCCACATCTGGGAAAAACTTCTCCTTAAAAAGACTCTTGAAATCCTCCCATGTAAGCCCTGGTGTCACAATCCTCGTATCGGTGCGATACCACGTCAAAACGAGGTCGAACATCTGACTGCCCGTTGCATCTATCTGCATGCTGTCTGGAATCTGTGCCAGCTGAAAAATCTGTCACCCTCACTTTTCAGATTAAGGGTATTTTCGTCTTTTCGTAATTAATGAGTAAATAATTGCATGATAATTAATTTTATCTAAATAATTATGATTGCTAATTGATTGTTGCACTTTACCGTTGTTCGATAATTAGAGCGCCACGTTAGCCATTGTCTTCCAACAGATTCACACCCTTGCCGTAGACGTACGAGTCTGTTAATTGATGCTTGTGTCTCACTTAAAATCAGTCCTTTGTACTTCTATTTAATTGTAGAACACCTCCTTGCATTTAATTTTAATTAATTAAACAATAAATCTATTTTTGTGCAATTTTCTAATTGTTGGGCATTTTATACAAAAGTGCATTAGGTGTACACCCGTTGGGCACGACACATGATATAAACCCACTTCTCTTTCATTATATTTTTTTCTATGATTTTTGGGAGTGTGTAATTTAACATCAACTCCTTGAAACTATGGCCTCCAAACCCTTAGACCAATGCAATTCTCGCAATTTCATTAAACCCATTCGAACCCTAGCCCATTGAAATAGCTCCATAGCAAGCCAAGGCCTTATTCCTAGTGTTGACCAAGGTCAATATATTCTAGGTCAAACCCAACACCAACATATATATATATATATATATATACATTTTCCTTTTTCCTTTTTCTTTTTCTATTCCTAAAACCTAAGGAGCAGCCGACTCCCCCCCCCCCCCCCATCCTTACTGTTCACCCGCCTCCTTCTTTCTTTTCCCGCCGATTACTCGCCGGAGTTCGCCTGGACTCGCCTGGACCGGACTGAACCGAAGCACCCTCGTGCCGGACTGAACGGCCCCAACCCACCAGAACCCGTCGTTCCCCTCCGCTAGACCGAAGCCGGAGACCCGCTGCTGAAGCCGATCATCCCGCGTCGACTGCGTTCGCCGGAGCCTCATCGCCAAACCACTTGGACGACCGCCAGAACCCGCCGTCCTTCATCCCACGTCGACCGGAGCCAGTAGCACCCCGCTTCCATCCCGTCAACGACCCCGTCGATGACCCCGACTGCCCTCGACCGACCCCACGCCTGCACGACCGTCTGAAATTCGCCGGAGATAACGCCGTGACCTGCTGCGGACGACCTCGACATCGAACCCTTCACTTTTACGTACACATGTTTGAATCCCTCGCATGCATGAACACGTACACGTATACACGTATTCCTCGTAGTAATTCACACGTATTAGCCGTGGTGTATTTAAGTATATGATGATATGTTGGTATATGATTGGTGTGTATGTAATTGCATACGTATTTGTATATGTTAAACGTATTTTGGTATATATATACACATATACATATAGTGTATCTCCATTTGCATATATACATATATGTCCTGTATATATATATATATCCCTAAAATATGTTTAATATGTATATATATAGGTACTAGTATTAATTCTCAATTGGTATAATACATACGTGTATGTATTGTACATGCATCCCTAGTACATGTTTAATATATGTATATATGTACATAGTATAAATTCTATTAAGTATTTATATACATGTATCTTTTGTGATTGTAATTAGTTAGCATTAATGCATATGATATATATATATATATATATATATATATATATATATATATATATATATATATATACTATATATATATTATAGGCCTAGGTACTAGAGGACCAAGTATAACCACGGATACCCCGTAGTTATATCGACTTGTGACCATGTAGCGTGATAGAAGACTGCCATATGTACATTGACGTACTAGCAAGACCGTACCATTGACTGTCTGTTATGCACAACAACGACAGACGTGACCACCCTAGCGTAGTCCCTAAGATCATGGTGTTTGATTGTGTATTAGTGTAATGTCTGATGCAGTATTATGTTTATGATATATCTATAGGACTGTTGGATCATTCAGACGATATCTGGGAACCCGGACATTGGTATTGCCAGCTAAGGACCGCAGACGAGTACATTCTCTAACAGTTTCCATTATGTTGATTATCTCTATAATTCTTGTTGTATAGCGTACATGACTCTGACACTGTTATTTACACGAGTTGGCATCATTGAGACCTGTCACGAGGAGTCGTGACTGGAATCCATCGTGCTAGCTAGGAAAATAGGGAAATATTAGTAGCTTATGTGATAATACCCAACTTTACATGCATCATAGCTCACCCATACCTCACGTCGGTGCAGCCTTACCATTACATGCCTCATCGTTGTTACATGTGGTTAGCCTGACTGTACAAGGATGATCGCTAATCAATGTAATGAGTCATATAGTCCCAAGCCGATCACATGATATGCTGATGTTTCACACACTTAGTTAGATAATTCTTGACATGTATCTCTAGTATATTGATCTAGCATCTCCACATGTTTTAGTTATTGTCCTTGTACACACTTACATACCAGTTCATTGTTCTTGCGTGTACTTGTATTTCTATTCATTGCTAGATATATATTGATGATGATATTCCAGTATTTCTTTATTCCAGCATTTCCTTATTTCTAGTATTCTTATTGCCAGTATTTCTTTTCTGTCTTGTATTTCTTTACAGTGTTATAGTTTTTGTCAATATATGTGGAACTGCTGTTAGAGGTGTATTTCGTTCCAATCCTGACTGGATATATTTTTCCAGAGGATCTTGAGGAGTTCTGTACCACACACTATGGACCAGGTATAGATGCATACTACACACTAGAGATTCTAGAGGAGACTATGCCTTTAGATGAGACTTTACCTGCAGCTATCTAGAGAGTATTTAATTATGCTTTGAGACTTATGGAGGTTTATTTCAGTTTATGTTTAGACTTATGTTAAGTTTAACTTGAGACTTGTGGAGACTTTATGTTGGACAGCTAGACTGTGATTTATCTTTATGTTGAGACATGGTGTTTTACTATGTCACTTCTCTCATCTTTTATCGTGCCTTATACTTATAGTTGTTGTGATTGAGTTACATTGTGAGATATTATGGAGATGGATATCATTGACAGGTGTTTTAGTTATATAGTATTATTGTGACCTAGACAGTGTTCTACCGCCGATTCTGTGGCGTAGGCTGGACGTACCCACGCTCTCGTTCCCCTATACCGGGTGCGGGTCATGACAAAATCCACTCAATCTGCTCTATCCAGTCATCCGCGTACAGGATCCCCTCCATACCCCAAAAATCCTTGGGCCGCATCCTCTGGAAGTCAATGATGTTGCCCGGCCTCGGGTGCTGAGTCTGATCTGCCTGTGGCTGAATCTGTGCCACCCTATCCACTGCCGTCATGGCCACCTGGTGGGCATTCTCAATGCCCAGCCTCATCACATCCACCTGGCGGTGCTGCACGTCCATCATCTCCCTGAAGAACGCAAACAACTGGGCAACGTCTACTGGTACAAGAGGTGGTGGAGGAGGTACCACCGGAACAACTGGGGTAGTCCTCGGATCGACAGGTGGAGGAGGATCCCCGAAGGAAACAGATGCTCCTTCAACCGCAGGAGTGGTGAGTAGAGCGGTAGCAACTGCCTGAAGTCGAGTAGGACGAGAGGTAGCAGACCTCTAGGTGGCAGCTGCTGGAACGGTATGATGGGATCGTGTCTTCGGAGGCATCCTGAACACAGATCAAAAGAAGTCAATACGGTGCAAGATACGATATCATCAAGGAAGGACAGTAATATTTCAAAAGAAAACAATTTTAAAAAAATTAAAGATAGCAAAAGATCAGGAAGGATCCTAGTTGTGATTGAGCACTCTCTCTCTCAGCCTATATCCTATATCCAATCGCAGGCTTGTAGCCGTGCTCTAGACGAGCACAACTACGAAATCACACTAATTGCGAATCTCGACCTGCATGGGCCACCACCAGAAACGTGTCATGACCCGCACCCGAAAAATCGAGCATGAGTCGTGGGTACGTCCAGCCTGCGCCGCAGCATCGGCGGTAGAACGCTGTCTAGGTCTACTATCTAGGTAACAATCTCACACAACAATATAAGTATATGCCAAGATCTCAACTCCAAACGGAGGAACAATATGATAAAGATAATACAAATACTCAATCACGATCTAAGCACGATAAGATAACAAGGAAGTCTAACAACTACAAAGTCTAAACAACCACTACTACTAAAGACAGCAACAATAATAATAATAACAACAATATCCTGAATCAAATATAATACAAAGTCTCAAACCAAAAGCCGGGGACAAATCCGGTACCAAAAGCCAATAAATACAACTGAGGTCCTAGTGATCCCGGCTACAAACCCGAAAATCACTCCTGAACTAGGGGGTCCCTGTCTGCACCATCGACATGCTGAGGTCCATAAAACGTCGGACACCAATCTTTCGGATCCTCTAAAAAATATATCCAGTCAGGATTGGAGCAAGTACACCTCTAACAGCAGTTCCAGTTAAATGATAAAAACTATAAAGCAGTTGTAGCATGTAGCACAAGGTGAAGGAAATGAAGTATGAACAAGGAAATATATATATATATATATATATATATATATATATATATATATATATATATATATATATATATATATATATATATATATATCTGTCAACTGGTGCATAAAGGTAAAGATGCATAAAAATCAGAAGCAAGATAATAATGATTGCATGATACAAGAAATCTAAACTAAGAGCAAGTGTGTGCACAATAACGTGAAGTGAGTCCAGCAAGAGTAAATATAATGAGTCTAGTCCATAAAGTATAAGTGAGACCAGTCAAGAAGGGTAGGTGAGTCCAGACTAGAAAGAATGAACTAGTGTCTCTGAAATACCTGTTTCGACATGTAAACGGCTAGGGGTAAGTACGGCTCACCGTACACTGGGCGTGTGGCTGCTATTATTCCAGATTAGACCAGATGGAGTGATTCCAGATTTAGGAATGTTTACATGTCTACTCGAGTATTTTCCCGCCCCGACTAGTATAAGTGAATCCAGGACCCGACACGTAAAATAAATATGAGTCTAACTAGAAACATGAATGATGCCTGTAGTGAGTCCTGATGTGATGCCAGTAGGTGATTCCAGAAATAGAGGCCAGACATGAAATATACGTGTCGCAAGTAAATGAATCCAGAAATACTAGTCAGTGTCATGCCATAAAATCAGATAATACTATACTAGAAGCTGAATCATAATAATTATCAGATAATAAAAACTATCAGAGAATGTACTCGTCTGACGTCTTGAGCAACTGGCGAGGATCGAGGTCCGAACTGGCGTCGCGAAGACCTAATAAGGAAATCCAAGGTCACTTGGTGCTCTAGAGAGATAAACACATTTAAATAAACTAAAAACAAGCTTCTAGGCCTTTTCTAGGTCAAACGGGTCAAACCGGTCCATTCTAGGTCAAAAAGTCAACTCTAGG